>JAENPR010001430.1:0-155690 GCA_018135685.1 Themeda triandra
AGAGTATCCTTTCGCGAACTCCCGCGGGGAAGGATCAAGAACCCTCACAAGAACCCGGTGTGGCCTCGAACAATCACCAAGTCGAGCTCAACCACCACCCGCTGCTCCAAACCGTCTACGGTGACGGGAATCACCGAAGAGTAACAAGAATCCGCAGCTCACTCGATGAACAAGTGCCTCTAGATGCAACTCTCAATGCAAATCACTTGTTCTCACTCAAATCTCTCTCAAGAATGTCAAGGGAACCAAAGAGATGAGTGGGGAGGAGTGTCTCTAGCTCAAGGTATGCTCAAGAGTGTTAGAATGGGCAAGAGAGAGCTCCCATGGCCGGCCAACCTCTTATTTATAGACCCCAAGTCGAAATAGAGCCGTTGGTCCTCGGGGTGTCAAATAACACGCGCAGACGCGTATGACCGGAGGCATCGACGCGTCCGGCGCGGCGTTCGCCGAACGGCCGCTCGAAATACATGCGCGGACGCGTCCGGGGCGCTCTTCGGGGGCCACGCGACCGGCCCGGCCGTTGGAGTTTAAAGTTACCACGTCACCGAGCGCCGGACGATCACCGTGATTCGCCGGCGTCCGGGCCGCCGCGTGGGCGTGCGTCCGGCGTGTCCTCACGTGCGAGACGGCTGACCGGAAAGTTTTTGGTCGGCGTCCGGCCCGCCGCGGACGCGTCCGCCACCGCGTCCGACGCTCTGCGTCCGGCCCGAGCCTAACTTACGCCGGTCCGGCACGCGCCGGACGCGTCCGGCCCGCAGAGGCCCAAGGCGTCCGCGCCCGCGTCGACGCCCCGTGACTTGTCACCTTCTCGTTTGATCTTCGATGTCGCGCCGTCGTCGATCCAATCTCCAAACCACTTGTCCAAGGTGCTAACTCCACGAGTAGATCACTTCTCAAGCACAGGAGTTAGCGTATCTTCTCAAGATCACGTCGACAAGTGTTAGCTCTCTAGTTAGCCTCTCATGCATCATGCAAAGTCACAACTAGAGGCACTTAGGACCGCGAATGAACCGAGGAAACCCCTCTTGATAGTCGGTTATCGATCTTAAATGTGGTCACACTCGCTAAGTGTCTCGACCACTAAACCGGAAAGCCCTATCAAGTATACCTTCGCCTTGATCTCCATGGACCTCCGTCGGAGCTCGATCACTTTACATCCTTCATGTTCATCACCGTGATCACCATGCTCCATCATCCACCGTCACGTTGCTATGTGTCTAACCACACTTAGAGCAAAGCATTAGCAACGTTTGAGGGTCATTAATTACCAAAACCAAACCGAGCTTTCAATCTCCCCCTTTTTGGTAATTGATGACAACCCTCGACAAACTCACAAAGATATGGAAATTGAATTCAATATGAAATTGAATTGCTTGCCCAAGACATTTTGATCATGAATCTTGGATTGGACAAGCATTTCAATTCCGGTTTTGGTAGTGGTAGCTCCCCTACATGTGTGCATCAAATGTTTGGTCGATTTTCAAGCACACATGCATAGATGAAACTTTTGTGAGAGTTACCACAACCAAAATGGTACTAAGGTTTATAGAATTGACCTTTGAAGCGTGAAACCAATCGGAGTGCGATAATAAACCTTCCTTAGCACCATGAGAAACTAGACATCCATCAAAACTCAAAATACCTCATGAGATCACATTATAAGCAAGGTACTTTGAACAAGAGTAACTCTATGTCTAGAAACCACCTATGCATGCTAGTACTTCATTTCATCAATCAAGTTCTATACTAGCAATACACCAAACAAGCATGAATATTGAATTTAGCTTGCAATGCTCCATAACATTATGTATGCACATACAAATGCAACAAATAGTCTATGAGCTTGCTCCCCCTATTTGTGTGCTCATGGTTGGGTCATATCATAAAAATTGATCCCCTTCCATTGCTCTTTGTGACTTATTTCTCCCCCTTTGTCAACAATCACCAACAAGGGTGCATAAGATGAGAGAGACAAGTCAATCAACTATGGCCAAATCTAAACCACATGCCTAGAAAATGTATCTCGGTTTGAACCAAGGGCAAGCTTCTTCACACCTTATAAGAATAAGGGTTATCTTGACCATGTTGAGATACACATCATGAGCAAGTGCTAAAGATTCAACACTAGGTTCACAAGCTCACAAACAAGTCATATGCCACCACTAGATCAAATCAAGCATAGAAACAATAGTGGTGCCATATATCCTTCAAATTCATTTGATTTGCAATGAATGAGTCTAGCAAGATGCACATGTATACATGTCTACACAACTAGCAAAGGATGCATGAGATGCAACAACCAACTTTACCTTGCTATGTTGGAGGAGAGGCATGTCATAAATGGGGGTGCATCAATCCATGTTGGAGAAGCTAAGTATGTTCAACTCATTCCTCAACTTGCAAAATCTTTTCTCATCAAGAGGCTTGGTGAATATGTCGGCTAGTTGATCTTCGGTGCCAATGCTTTCAATGCTCACATCTCCCTTTTGTTGATGATCTCTAATGAAATGGTGCCTCACATCAATGTGCTTGGTTCTAGAATGTTGAACCGGATTGTTTGTCATCTTGATTGCACTTTCATTGTCACAAAACAAAGGCACATGCTTGAACGTGATCCCATAGTCCTTCAAGGTGGCTTTCATCCATAGCAATTGTGCACAACAATTCCCCGCACTAATGTACTCGGCTTCGGCGGTGGAGAGTGCCACACTATTTTGCTTCTTTGAAGACCATGATACAAGAGATCTTCCTAGCACTTGGCATGTTCCACTTGTGCTCTTCCTATCAATCTTGCAACCGGCATAGTCGGAGTCGGAGTATCCAATCAACTCAAAGCTTGACCCCTTGGGATACCAAAGACCAACATCTTGAGTACCCTTCAAGTATCTCAACACCCTCTTGGTTGCCGTCAAGTGACTCTCTCTTGGAGAAGCTTGAAATCTTGCACACATGCACACACTAAATATGACATCCCCTTGAAGCGGTCACATATAGCAAGCTTCCAATCATTGATCTATATAGCTTTTGCTCAATCATCTTGCCACTATCATCAATGTCCAAGCCACCATTGGTTCCCATAGGTGTGCTAATAGCCTTAGCATCTTGCAATCCAAACTTCTTGATCATGTCCTTGATGTACTTGCCTTGACTTACAAAGGTGCCATTCTTCATTTGCTTGATTTGAAGACCAAGGAAGTAGCTCAACTCTCCAAGCATTGACATTTCAAACTCACTAGCCATCATCTTAGCAAATTCTTCACAAAAGAATTGATTTGTTGATCCAAATATGATATCATCCACATAGATTTGCAACACAAACAAGTCATCTTCTATCTTCTTGGTGAAGAGAGTGGTGTCAACTTTTCCCATCTTGAAGCCTTTGGATATGAGAAAGTCCCTCAATCTTTCATACCATGCCCTTGGAGCTTGCTTCAAGCCATACAATGCCTTCTTGAGCTTGTAGACATGGTTGGGCTTCTTGTCATCTTCAAAACCTAGGGAGGTTGTGCAACATACACTTCCTCATTGATGAACCCGTTGAGAAATGCACTCTTCACATCCATTTGATAGAGCTTGATGTTGTGAGCACAAGCATAGGCTAATAAGATTCTAATTGCCTCCAATCTTGCCACCGGTGCATATGTTTCTCCAAAGTCAAGACCCTCAACTTGTGTGTAACCTTGAGCCACTAGTCTTGCTTTGTTCCTCACCACTAAGCCATCTTGATCTTGCTTGTTCTTGAAGACCCACTTGGTTCCAATCACATTGTGCTTCTTTGGCCTCTCGACAAGCTCCCAAACTTCATTCCTAGTAAAGTTGTTTAATTCCTCATGCATGGCATTTATCCAATCCGGATCCTTTAATGCCTCATCAATCTTAGTTGGCTCAATGAATGACACAAAGGAGTAGTGCTCACATATGCTAGCCAATCTTGATCTTGTTTGTACACCTCTTTGAATGTCACCAATGATATGATCTAGAGGATGATCTCTTGCAATGTTTGAAGGTTGAAGAACTAGCTCATTTGCATTGCTTGCTTGACCTTGATCTTGATCTTCATGTTGAGTACCACTTGTGCTTGCCTCATTGGAATCTTCTATCACAACTTGAGTTGGCACTTGCGCCTCATCACCATCATCCACTTGCCTCGCCTAATTTCACCAATGTCCATGTGCCTCATTGCATTGTTCAATTGATCTCCACCCACATCTTCTTGATTTTGATCTCCAACTTGAGAACCTTGGGTTTCATCAAATTCAACATCATGAACCTCTTCAACTAGCCCACTAGCCAAGTTCCACACTCTATAAGCCTTGCTAGAAGTAGAGTAGCCAAGTAGAAACCCCTCATCACACCTCTTGTCAAACTTGCCAAGTCTTTGTCCCTTCTTGAGAATGTAGCACTTGCAACCAAAGACCCGAAAATAGGAAATGTTGGGCTTTCTTCCATTCAAAATCTCGTATGGAGTCTTCTCTAACTTCCCATGGCAATAGAGACGGTTGCTATAGTAGCAAGCCGTGTTGATGGCATCACTCCAAAACTTTTCACTCACATTGTACTCAATTAGCATAGTTCTTGCCATCTCAATCAAGGTCCTATTCTTCCTCTCAGCCACACCATTGGATTGGGGGTGTAGGTTGGTGAGAATTGATGCACAATTCCAAGCTCATCACACAACTCTACAACTCTTGTGTTCTTGAACTCACTCCCATTGTCACTTCTAATCTTCTTGATGGTAGTGTCAAACTCATTTTGCACCCTCTTGACAAAAGACTTGAATAGATCATAGACTTCACTCTTGTCATAGAGAAAGAACACCCATGTGTATCTTGTGTAGTCATCCACAATCACAAAGCCATACTTGTTGCCCCTAATTGATGTGTAGTGAGTTGGGCCAAACAAGTCCATATGCAATAACTCAAATGCTCTTGAAGTTGACATCTCATTCTTCTTGGGATGTGAGTTCCCATGTTGCTTGCCGGCTTGACATGCACTACAAGGTCTATCCTTCTCAAATGTGACATCATTCAAGCCTCTCACTAGATCATGCTTCACCAACTTGTTCAATTGCTTCATTCCAACATGTCCAAGGCGCCTATGCCATAGCCATCCCTTGCTTGACTTGCCAATCAAACATGATGAAAGTTGAGCTTCACTAGCATTGAAATCCACCAAGTACAAGCTTCCATGCCTAAACCCCTTGAAGATGATATTTGCTTGATCTTTGCTCACCACCTCAACATGCTTGTCATCAAATATGCACTTGTAGCCAAGATCACACAATTGTGCCACCGACAAAAGATTGAAGTTCAAAGTATCAACTAGCAACACATTGGAGAGATCCTTGTCATTGGAAATTGCAACCTTTCCAAGCCCCATGACATCACCCTTGCTATTGTCACCAAATGTGATGGAGTTGAATCCACCATTGTCATTCTTGTCAAGTGACTTGAACATACTATCTTCACCGGTCATATGATTTGATGCACCACTATCAAGCACCCAATGCCTCCCTCCGGCTTTGTAATTGACCTACAAGAAGACATCAAGCTTTAGGTACCCACTTTTGCTTGGGTCCTTGAAGGTTAGTCACTAGAGTCTTTGGCACCCAAATAGCTTTCTTCTTTGAGCTCATCCATGGTGTACCAATGAATCTAGCACTCACACCACTCTCACTCTTAACAAGCATGTAAGAAGCACTCAACTTGTAAGAGGAGGCACTAGTGTTCTTGTTCTTGCATGCATGCTCTAAATGACCAACTTGCTTGCAACTCTTGCAATAGCTACCATTGTTCTTCACAAAACTAGTCTTGTGAGGAGCAAAAGCGGCCTTGCCTTTCTTGGGGGTATAGCCCAATCCCTCTTTGTAGAGAGAAGCTCTTTGGCTACCCAAGCACATAAGCAAGCGGTCCTCACCACCATAAGCCTTAGCCAAGGTGTGATTGAGCTCCTTGACTTCCTTCTTAAGAGACTCATTCTCAACTACTAGTGTAGAATCACATGCATGACCAACACTACTAGATGAAGTAGAGGCATAAGAACATGAAGGGCCAAGTGATGCAACAACAAATGAGTCATCAAGTAAATCACATGATGTGGACACATTTTTCTTTTCTATGTTCACTTCTTGTGATTGCACCTTCTCTTGCTTCTCAACTAGAGAGGAATGAGCTTTTTCAAGCTTGGAGTGAGCAATCTCTAGCTTCTCATGGTCTACCTTTAGACTCTCATAGGAAGCCCTCAACTCCTTAAGTTCTTGCTCAAGGTTTTGTTTATCCTTGCGCAAGCCCCTACATTCTTTCCTAGAGTCATTGAAAGCACTCTTGCAATCCTCAAGCATGACAAAGAGTTCTTCTTTTGTTGTCTCATCATCATCATCACTCTCATCATCACTATCGGGTGGAGGTTTTACCTTAGTGGCCTTGGCCATGAAGCAAGTCGATGGAGCACCAAATAGAGAGAGCTTCTCTTGAATGGCAATGCTTGCGTGCCCTTCTTCTTCTTCTTCTTCTTGGAATCATCATCATCATCACTTGAGGAAGATGAATCACTCTCCCAAGTTTCCACATGAGATTCACCCTTCTTCTTCTTGTGAGAGGAGTCTTTCTCCTCCTTCTTCTTCTCTTGCTTCTTCCTCTCCTTTCTCATGGCATCTTCATCATCACTTGCATAGGGACACTTGGCAATGAGATGGTCCTTGCCATTGCACCTAGGAAGCACTTCATGGGACGGTCACTAGACTTGGATGAGCTTCTCTTGCCCTTGGACCGGTACCCCTTCTTCATGAGCTTCCCCATTCTCTTCACAAGAAGTGCCATTTGTTCACTCACTTCATCTTCTTGTCCACTTGAGCTTGAGCATGGTTCATCTTCACTTGAAGATTCTTCTTTCTTCTTCTTGCCCTTGCTCTTGGATGATGCGGCCTTGAATGCCACACTCTTCTTGTCATCATCCTTCTTCTCATTTTCCTTCTTCTTCTTCTTCACCAACTCTTCCTTCTCATGATCTTCTCTAAACTCATCATCGGCCATGATCTCTTGAAGGACTTGGTTGGGAGTTGGCTTCTCCTTCATGGTTGTCTTCACCATGACGGTCTTCAACATGTCAAATCTCTTGGGAAGACACCTCATGAACTTGGTGGAGAATTGAGAGTCCTTGATTTCTTCCCCAAGTCCCTTGAGCTCATTGACAATGACTTGGAGCCTATGGAACATCTCCCGGCACACTCTCATCCTCCTTCATTGAGAAGCTTGCAAACTTCTCTTGCAACATGTATGCTCTTGCGGTCTTGACACTTTCGGTGCCCTCATAAGCTTCTTCTAGCTTCTTCCAAATGTCATGAGCCACCTCAAGGTTCTTGATGAGCTCAAAAGCTTTATCATCAAGTGCCTCATGGAAAGCACTCACGGCAACATCATTGGCTTGTTGCTTCTTCTCTTCGGCCGGTGTTGGCACCGCACCCTCAACAAGCTCAAACTTGGTTTCCACCACTTTCCACACCTCAAGGTTGATTGACTTGAGATGACTCTTCATCTTAAGCTTCCACTTGGCATAGTCATCACCTCGAAATGATGGTGCCTTCTTGGTGTTGTTGATATGCATAACCAATGCCATTGTTTCACCGTAGGATGTTAATCCAACTCAAACAAACGGTGCCGCTCCGATACCACGTGAAAGGTCACAATGGCTAGAGGGGGGTGAATAGCCTAATAAAATTTCTAGCAAGAATACTAGACAACCCAATTAGATAGCAAGGCGGCAAATGTGCAAAGCAAATGCTTCGACTACTCTATGCAAGCCGTCCTACCAAGCAAGGCTACTCAAATCAATTGCACACACAACAACGGTGATCAAGCTACACAATGTCGGTTCACCGAAACCGACCAAGCAATTCTACCCACGGGATTTACTCTACACAATGAGTGGTTCCCGACCGACCACAACAAGTAGTTCTACCCACGGGATTTAAACTACTCAAAGAGTGGTTCCCGACCGACCACAACAAGCAATTCTACTATGTGGAAAGTAAGGAGGTGATGGAAGTTTATACCGCCGCGAAGAGTAGATGATGGCCGATCACCGGTGTAGTTGCCAATCACCTAGGAAGCTCAATCACAAGCACAAGGAGGTCGATGCCTCGGCAATCACAAATCAACACAATGATTTTTACCGAGGTTCACTTGCTTCCAAGCTACTCCTCGTTGTGGCGATGCACTTGCTTGGTGAGTTGCCCGCTCAATTGGCTCGGTGCCAAAAACCCCAAAGGGGAGCCGCAATCTCCACACAAGACAAGGATCCACAAGCCACGAGCAATCCACTAGAGTATCCTTTCGCGAACTCCGCGGGAAGGATCAAGAACCCCTCACAAGAACCCGGTGTGGCCTCGAACAATCACCAAGTCGAGCTCAACCACCACCCGCCGCTCCAAACCGTCTACGGTGACGGGAATCACCGAAGAGTAACAAGAATCCGCAGCTCACTCGATGAACAAGTGCCTCTAGATGCAACTCTCAATGCAAATCACTTGTTCTCACTCAAATCTCTCTCAAGAATGTCAAGGGAACCAAAGAGATGAGTGGGGAGGAGTGTCTCTAGCTCAAGGTATGCTCAAGAGTGTTAGAATGGGCAAGAGAGAGCTCCCATGGCCGGCCAACCTCTTATTTATAGACCCCAAGTCGAAATAGAGCCGTTGGTCCTCGGGGGTGTCAAATAACACGCGCAGGACGCGTATGACCGGAGGCATCGACGCGCGTCCGCGCGGCGTTTTCGCCAAACGGCCGCCCGAATACACGTCCGGCGCTCTTCGCGCGACGCGACACGGCCCGACCGTTGGAGTTTAAAGTTGCCACGTCACCGAGCGCCGACGATCACGTGATTCGCCGTCCGGCGACGACCGCGTCGGCGTGCGTCCGCGTGTCCTCACGTGCGAGACGGCTTGACCGTAAAGTTTGGGTCGGCGTCCGCCGCCGCCGGACGCGTCCGCCACCGCGTCCGACGCTCTTCGCGTCCGGCCAGGCTAACTTGCGCTAGGTCCGGCACGCCGGACGCGTCCGGCCCCAGGCCCCGCGTTCGGCGCCGCGTCGACGCCCGTGACTTGTCACCTTCTCGTTTGATCTTCGATGTCGCGCCGTCGTCGATCCAATCTCCAAACCACTTGTCCAAGGTGCTAACTCCACGAGTAGATCACTTCTCAAGCACCGGAGTTAGCGTATCTTCTCAAGATCACG
The DNA here is from genome assembly GCA_018135685.1 of Themeda triandra. NCBI lineage: Eukaryota > Viridiplantae > Streptophyta > Magnoliopsida > Poales > Poaceae > Themeda > Themeda triandra. Next base: position 9,228 of record JAENPR010001430.1, read on the forward strand.
TCGACAAGTGTTAGCTCTCTAGTTAGCCTCTCATGCATCATGCAAAGTCACAACTAGAGGCACTTAGGACCGCGAATGAACCGAGGAAACCCCTCTTGATAGTCGGTTATCGATCTTAAATGTGGTCACACTCGCTAAGTGTCTCGACCACTAAACCGGAAAGCCCTATCAAGTATACCTTCGCCTTGATCTCCATGGACCTCCGTCGGAGCTCGATCACTTTACATCCTTCATGTTCATCACCGTGATCACCATGCTCCATCATCCACCGTCACGTTGCTATGTGTCTAACCACACTTAGAGCAAAGCATTAGCAACGTTTGAGGGTCATTAATTACCAAAACCAAACCGGAGCTTTCACAAGCGGGCCTCACCACCATAGGCTTTGCCTAAGGCATGAGTGAGCTCATCCACCTCCTTCTTGAGAGTCTCATTCTCAACCATAAGTGTAGCATCACAAGTGAAGCCATCACTAGTAGTAGAGGTAGAGTCGGTGGTGGTGGTGGATGATGTGCTACAAGAAGGGTTAGCATTTGTCATGATGATAGGTTGATAAAAAGACTCATCAATGATGTCACAAGTAAGGCCTATATCACGTGATGCAACCACCACTTTCTTTGCTTGTTGCTCAAGAAGAAGTGAGTGAGCTTTTTCAAGCTTAGAATGAGCATCACCAAGTTTCTCATGGTCTTCCACTAGACACTCATGAGTGGTCATAAGCTCACCTAGGGCTTTCTCAAGTATTGCTACTTTCATTGAAAGCTTCTTGCACTCCTTTTCCTTGGCAATAGCTATATCTCTAGTTTCTTGCATCAAGTCATATAATTGATCCTTAGAAGGTTCATCATCATCATCAATATTATCAACATCGTGAGCATATTCCATCTCACTATCATCATCACTATCATCATATTGTACCTTGGTTTCCTTGGCCATGAAGCACGATGGTGATGAAGAGAATAATGAAGGCTTCTTGTTGATGGCGATGGAAGCCATAGCCTTGTTGCTTGTATCTTCATCTTCATCATCATTGTCACTCTCCCAAGTGACCACAAATGCACCATTCTTGCCCTTCTTGAGTGACATCTTGGCCTCATGCTTCTTCTTCTCAAACTTGCCCTTGTTGTAGTTCTTCTTCTTCTCATATGGGCATTCGGCTTGTAGATGCTCGGTGCTATCACAATTGAAGCACTTTCTTGGTTGCTCTTGCTTCTTAAAGTTGTTTCTCTTGAAGCCTCTTCTCTTGATGAACATGTGTCCCATCTTCTTCACCACAAGAGCAAGTGCCTCATCATCAATCTCAAAGTCACCATCTTCCTCATTGGTTTCTTCTTCTTCAAAGATTGGTGCTTTGCCCTTGGAGGATGTGGCTTGGAATGCCACAGTCTTCTTCTTCTTCTCCTCTTCCACTTTCTCATCATCTTGATCAAACTTATCATATGTCAAGACTTCACCAAGCAAATCATTTGGCTTCTTGCCTTCAAGCCCATCTCTTTGTAGCATAAGCTTCAACATCTTGAAGCTCCTCGGCAAGCAAATCAAGAACTTATGACAAAAGTCTTCATCTTTTGTCTTGTGCCCCAAACTCTTGAGATCATTTACAATCACTTGCAAGCGATGAAACATTTCAATGATTGTTTCATCCTCCTTCTTCTTGAAGTTCTCGAACTCACTTTTGAGTCCATATAACTTGGCACTCTTCACAACCTTGGTGCCCTCGTAGGTCTCACCCAACCTTGTCCACACTTCACTTGCACGCTCCAAGTCCTTGATCCCCTCAAACACCTTTGTATCAATGCCATTGTATAAGGTGTTGAGAGCCATTCTATTGCATGTTGTGTTGGCTCTATCTTCATCGGTGAGATGATCATTATCAAGAATAGCATAGTCATGCAATGTAACTTGCAAGACTCTCTCTTGAATTGAACCGAGATACATGATCATCTTTCTCTTCCAATGATCAAAAGAACTAACTCCATCAAACATAGGCGGTTTGCTCCCAACATGGTTGAACACAATTTGAGCCATCTCAACACCGTAGGATGTTAAGCCTTGCACAAAAACGGTGACCTCGGCTCCGATACCACTTGAAAGGTCCTAGATGGCTAGAGGGGGGGTGAATAGCCTATAAAAAATTCTACAAACTCACTAAGCAAACTTCGTTAGATACACAAACGGTGGAAGGCAAGTTATGCTTAGCCTACTAGATGTTGCAAGCCTCCTATCCAAGCAATTCTAGTAGGTGATCACTAGTACACACAAAATCTACCACTAGTGATCAAGAGTTCTACCCACGGGATTTAGTCTACACAAGAAGTGGTTCCCGACCGACCACACAAGCAATTCTACCCACGGGATTTAGTCTACACAAGATGTGGTTCCCGACCGACCACGCAAGCAATTCTACTTTGCAAGAATGTAATCAAAGTAATACAAGAGAGGGTCGAGGTTGCCAATCACCAAGAGAATGAGCAATCAATCACAATCGGCAACACACAATCGATGACAACCAATCACCGGGAACAAAGATGAACACAATTGTTTTTGTTCACCCGGTGTTCACTTGGGCACCGCCAAGCTAGTCACCGGTTGTGTCGACCAACACCTAGATGGTTCTTCGGTGTGACCCTCAAGTCACTAGCCCCTCAAGGCTCCGCAAGACACCACTCTCAAGCGAGGTACTCAACGACACGCGCAATCCACTAGGATGCTCTTCGTGATCCCCACGAGGTGAGCTCAAACCTCTCACAAACAACCGGAGGTGGCCAAGAACAATCACCTTCTCTTGCCAACGCCTCCAACAATCTCCAAGCCGGCTAGGAGCGGTACTCTCCAAGAGTAACAAGAAATCCACCGGCTAAACCACCCACAAGTGCCACTAGATGCCCTCAAGCAATGCAATGCACTAGGTGATCTCTCAATCTCACTTTGGATTCACAATCAAGCAAGAGAGATGAGAGGGAGAGTGTTTCTCTAGCACAAAGGATGAGCAAGTGAGTAGAAATGGGCAAGAGAGCCTCCCATGGCCGGCCAAGGGGCTATTTATAAGCCCAAGGCGAAATCCAACCGTTACCCCTCTGGGCAGCCGATTTCAACTCGCCGGACGCGTCCGCGGCTCAAGCGCGGACGCGTCCGGCTCCTCCGCGCCGCGGCGATGCCGACCGTTGGCGGCCCAACGTTCAAATCACCTCGCGTCCGCCCGCGTCCGCCCTGCGTCCGGGCGGCCCGCGTCCGGGAGGAAACGCCCGCGCGGGAACTTTCGGGTCCGCGTCCGGCCACGCCGGACGCGGCCGGCCCAAGGTCCGCCGCCCTCGACGGCCCGCCGGCCTCGCGACGAAGCCCAAGACGCGCCGGACGCACGGTGAACGGCCCGCGTCCGCCGCGTGCGTCCGGCGCGCGTCCGACGCGCGACACTTGCTCACGCCAAGTCACAATGCGCGGACGCGTCCGGCGCCAAGCCTGCGCGTCCGGCGCTGTCAAAACTTCGTTTTTCAGCCCGTCGTGACGCCAACTTCTCAGACATGCTATCCAACAAGTATACCAACTTGATCAACAAAGATAGCATGAATTCAACCAAATTTTGCATCCGGCGCAATAGAAAATATGCATCCATTTTTCTCGAAAGCGCCGAATCCCGCCTCACAGGCTCGGCGGGAGGAAGAGAGGGACCCAAACCCATCTCTACCCTGCAAACCACAGCGCATCAAAACGCCACCTTTGTAAATGTGCCAACACCACCAAGTGTACATCTCCATGTGCTTGTGTGTTAGCTTTTCACAAACATTTCCCAAAGGTTAGGTTAGCTCACTAGGCCCTACATGCAATGCACTTCATGAATTCACCTAGTGGCACCCGTGCGTCGAATAGCCGATAAGACTTCCCCTCTTAATAGTGCGGCTATCGAACCTAAACCACTCACACCCTCTATGGTGTCTTGAGTGCAAAACAAAATGGCCCTATCGGTTATACCTTTGCCTTGAGCCCATTTTGTTCCTCCAAATGATATGAACACTTCACACCATCATGTGACCGTCTCGATCCATCGACCTCGACTTCACTTGCCCTTCACCGTGCATCGGTCCATCGGCGCCTAGTCTTGCCCGAGCTTCACCATCGCATGGTCCTTCACTCCCAAGCCTTGACTAGCCCTTCACCTTCAACACCGGTCCATGGAGCCAAGCATCGTCTTGATCTTCATCTTTGATCACATGACACGTGTCATGCTTCATATTCAATATGCTCATCATGGGGACAACCTTTCTCTAAATCAACCACTTAGATAGACAAGGTTACTCCTAAATTTCATCAATTAGCCAAAACCAAACTAGGGACTTTCAGCCGGGCCGTGTGCGGTTGTGTTCTATGCTTAGAACGTTTGTAAACAATCATTACCCGGAGAAGTTGGCCTGGGGCTGGTCTGCCCCTGTGCAGCAGCCAGGAGGCGGCGTCGGTGGCGAGGCCCTTCCGTGCCACAGGAAAAAAAATGTCGCCGAAGTTAATAACCGTGACAAAATGACTAATGTGCCCTTAACTATTTTAACTCTTCATATATTAGTTGGGCTGCGAGGAATCCTATCGAGAGGAACCGGTGTTTCTTACCAAGCACCATAAAAAATCTCTTTGTTATAATCTGATAATGCGGTACACAGATAAAATTATGTCTTAAAAATGTCAAAACAACCTAAAACTTGAAATTGAGAGAGCACTACACATTACGGGAAAAACAAGATGTCCTTGATACAGTGATCTAATCTACTACACCGAAATAGAGTTAATAACTTGAGTTTTCCTCTTTGCTTACACGGCTGTACTCTGTAGAGCTACTTAAATTGAGATTATATTATCGATATTTAAAAAAGTACTGATTGGTTATAGGATTTTTTACCAAAACTTTTGAAGAAAATAGCGTTATTTTGTATAGAAAATCATGTAGAATATGTTCAAACCACGCGTGGCATAAAAAACTCAAATTGGTATAGAATGAAACAAGAGGATATAACACTTTCATAGCACAATTATGTATATCCATTTGGACTAGTTAGGTTCATGCTCTTCCACATTACAACATAGTCATAAATATTACAACATTAAAAAAATTCCTCTGCCATCAACTGTGACTCCCATCAATTTTTTGTCGTTCGCAACAGTAGTAGCTAGTACTAGCTACGTAGTCAGCTGACATGGAGGTGAGAGACAAGAAAAAAGATTACTTTATACTACAGGGTCCGCATGCTTCTCTCACATGTTCTTGAACCACGTGAAATAGATAAGTTATTTGCTTGTAGCTAGTGAGCATTCTCTCTTGCTTTTTGCTTGCCACGTCACATCTATATAGCTAAATAGCTAGCCATTGCGGACGTCCTTAAAACCTTATTTGAATGCATGTGTATCCACTTCGGTCCACATGTGTCAGAGTGGATCTACATAAAGCTTAATTTAATTACACTTCAATTCACTCGATCGCACATGGATTGAGATGAATATATGTACATCTAAAAAGGTCTATAGCTATTTCATACTCCATCACGGAAAACTTGAGGGCGTGTTTGCTTCCGAGATTGGAGAAAGTGCCTGGCCCCATTCTTTCAAAAAAAAAAGGTGCCTGGCCCAGGCATCGTTCCAGCGTTTGATTTTGGACGCCAGGGTTAGATGGACCTGCCTGGCCAGTGGCCACACTCGCGCAGTCAGTCGCGCTTATCGTTTACTAGGATCACGCCCGTGCGTTGCTACGGGACTTTCTTTGGCAGAGGAATAGAATCCACCTGGTAGATACATCATTCCTCCGGCCCTCCCCCGTTATAAAAGTCTCCTACACTTCTTGCCAAGGACATGCAAATTTTTGAGTACGTTGCAAGAGGCATAAAAATTTCAATTTTATTATTGGTTAGTACCAATAGTGACGATTGTTGACACACCTATAAACTCATTCAGAATGTTCAGTACATCAGATTGAATTTTTATAACTGAACCTTTTTGCTAAATCTGTAGGCAAACTGTTTATCCAATCCAAATATTCACGCAGGCAAGATTTTCATGCATAATTAAAAATCCCATGGTGCTACTTGAGGAACATTCCACACATAAACCATAATTAAGGGCATAAGCTAGATATATACATAAAAAAACATAGGCACATCATACATTTGTTATCTATGGCATGGAAAAAGTTTTCTAGTTATTGGTATCAATGTAACATGACATGCTAATCTGAATTATCAAGCACTCTACTGGAGCCCTCGAGGATATCTCTGAATTATCAACTACCTTGGAATGCATTATGTTGCTCAAGCACCAAGCATATATATAAGACATATCTCACAGGCTATATCATATATGACATAAATACTAAATGGATGTGTACCTACGGCAATCCTGCAAATGGAGGCTGAGTCAATGTAAATCTTGTCTTCAGCAGATGGAGATACATAACATGAAAAGGCTATTCCTCACTGCAGGAAAGAGACACAATTTTAAACCGAAATCTGCCATTGAGGCTCACACATCTGAATACACGTTCACAAATCAGGTATCAAACAGTATGCATACATATGGATATATATTCTTTTACCTCAATAGAGTCAAAAGAAAAGACAACATACGACAACTTGGCAATGTGTTCAATTCATTGATGCCCGAAAGATGAAATTCCAGATCTAATAATGACCTCCAAATTGCAACTGCGGTTTCGTAGACAAGCTCAAAAATATTATAAGTAGTTCTCAGCTGAGAAGGGCTGTCCGTTGACAGTTTTTCACTTAAATAAGAGTAGAAGCACTTCTGCATATCGCTCTCTATTTCAGTGGTGCATGTTGCAAGAACGAACAATCAAGAACAAACTGGACTACAGTTACAGGCCTGCAAGCGCGTTCCTGGAACTACTACCTCCCTGTCAACTGACCACAGCTTGGTTTCTGCGTGAGGGGAGATACTCTTGCATCAGTCTGCATTGTAAATCAGATCATATTTCAAATTCACCCACATCCTGCACGAGCCCCGCCACCCGCCTGCCGTGCAAGCAGCTGTTGGAGTCCGCACATGGCGGTGGAGAGGAGATCCACGGGGGCACGCTGCCACCCTTGCCGCCCTTGCCATGCCGAGCACCTCCACCCCATCCGGCTGCTTCCTTGCCTCCTTACTGGATATGGCAAGGGCAAGCACCTCACCCAGCCGGAGCCACCTCCTCACCGAATCTGCCTGACGAAGACCTGAGCACCTGGCCTGCAGTGGTGGCGTCGTGAAGGAGCGGCATCAGCGGGATGCGGGATAGCAGAAGGTAGTGGGCGGCGGCGTGATGGGGCAGGGGCAGGCCACTGACATCAGCGGGGAGGGCTGGGAGGCACCAGGGCAGGACGTGGAGCAGGCATGGTGGCGTTGGCGTCGGCCCGTCCTCCGTCGGAGGTCGGGCGGGGCATCGGAAGGGAAGGGCCCAGGTTCGCGTGCGTTTCGGGGCTTCTGTTTCACGGAGGGCCCACATGTCGGCGCGGTGAAAAGGATCTCAGAGAGGGGATGGGAGCCGGCTTCACCACGGCGAGAGGGTCGACGGGTCCGTTTCCCATGTTTTGTAGTAGAGATTTCAGTATTTCATTAAGAAAAAGAGATCTCACGTTAACTTAAAGCCTCAATGGCAGGATCTTGCATTAGAATGTTTTCTAACTTCTGTTCTGAAATATATATATAAAAAAAGGGATTGTGTTACTTTTGACGCATCTCTGCGACTGCGTTGCCAGGTAGCTCCTGTATACAAGCATGCATTACAGTTGCAGTGAAAACAAGAAGCAGTACTTGGTAAACTTGAGAGCTCGAAGCAGGACTTGATGAATTGAACTTGAGCTGGCCAGATCAGAACGCCAGCATCAGGCTGATAGTTGTCATGCATACGATGCACAGGGTGGCAAAAATGGCCGACACACCGGCAATGGCCCTCCTCAAGCTTCCGGCCCCGGTGAAGTGCTGAAACGCGATATAAACCGCTATTGCCGAGGACAGTATCGCGCGGCCTTGAGACTCTCTGTACAAAGATTACACAAGGTATATGAACATATTATCTCGCCCTCTTTAGAAGATGTGTTGTTAAACAGGTATACATGGCCGATTCTGGATCCGCCACTAGTAGTAATTAGTAAAGCCTCAGCTTATCCCTTACAAGGATTGTAGGGCATGGAAACAGATGGCCAAATAGGCAAACACTGCCAAGCCCAAATTTAAGCTGTGCCGTATAGGTCTACAAACCATAAGTTTTTCTTTCATTAATAAAAGAAAAACCAGCACTGGTTCTTAGCTGGGCAGACTGAATCTTACCTCAAGTTCATAACCTGGGAAGGGACCATGGCGATTGCAACAAGGAACGCCGTTGACAGAGCACGGCGCCATTCGCCTGTAATGGTAAGATGCAGGCACAAACATTTGTCATTTTTGCATTTGTTCCTTCCACAAAATATTGCCTAGTCACTGGATTCTCGATGCTGGAGTTAAAGAAAGTGAACAGCAAAACTATCGGAGAAAAGATACTTATTGAATTGTCTTCATCTAAAGCTCTCCGTAAAACAGAAATCACATATTTCATTCATATTATTATACCTGTAATGATGTACAGAAAGCGCACAAGAAGATAAAGGCAAGCGATCCACGCCAACCACCGACCATGATCTTCGTCCTCCCTAAAAATGTACAATGTTAATGTCAGAAATATGTACTATGTTCTTTGTCTTTCCCAAGGCGACATTGCTTGGCAAGTTGGCATCATTTTTTTTTCTTTTAGGAAACTGGAAGTTGGCATCTTACCTGACCAAGAAGGTGACGCCAGAAGGTGCTTGCAGAGCAACGAAAGGCAGCAAAATAGATTTGTCTACGGTTGTTCCTGCAGCAACCATCAACATACTACGGCACAACAAAAACAACAACACACCCCTGATCATCGATCAGCACTTGTGAAGATGACAAACCGAGGCAGAGAGAGAAGAACAATCTGTAGACCGTGTGGTTGCCATTAAGAGCTAGCAATAGCAGTAAGTTAAGAAACGGGATATCAACAGGAGCACGACGAATGACTCACGCGGCGACCGTGACGCAGTTCCACCGCAGCGCGTCGGTGCACTGCTGCGCCGACGCGCAGCACAAGGCGACGTCGCTTGCCAGGCGCCAGCACCGCTGGCGCCCGGACCACGCCGTCCACCGCGGGGGCGAGGCGCAGGGCCAGGCGCCCCTCAACACGAAGAACCTCATCACGGTGAGCACCATCGATCGGAGATGAAGAGCACAGGCTGCTGGCACGTGGTTATAACTGCAGACGCCAGCGGCAGGGGACAGACGGACAGTGCGTCCACAAAAGAACACAAGCCCTCTTTCTCTTGACTAATTTCTTGAGGTCATGTATTGGGAACAAACAGAGATAAGTACGTTGGCGGCACGAACTATGCGGCACGCAGCAGCTCCCGTTCCCCATTGGAGAGGCAAGCCAGCTGCACGAGGACGGGGCGTCGATTCGTCGTGCTCGTAGGCGTCAAACGAGAACAAAGTGCGCGGCCGGCAGCGTCAGGCTCAGAGCGACACGGATGGATCGGGGCGGGAGGGAGGCCGCCGCGGACCGAACGAGAGGGTCCGGATGCTGACCGTGTTGGGCTGGTTGTGTGGCGGGCTCACATTTTATGGTGGGCTTCGTTAGAGTCCAGAGTCCAGATTGGGCCGCCTAGTCAAAATAATTGAGGTTTACATACATGATGTGCTTCATTTGTTTTTCAATTTTCCTATTTGTCCATCGCCTGGGTTTTGGCCGAATGGCCAGGCGACATGCGGCGCGCGCGCAGGCGACGGGAGCGGAGGCAACGCGCGGCGCGACGCCTCACGGGTTGCTTGTCCGTTGTTGGGTCGTGCCACTGTCGGGTCCATCCAAAAACGTTGTCCGCGCACCCGTTACCGCTTCAGACACCAAAAGCGTCTTGACTCGCCATCGGAGCTCGTCACGGCCGAGGGGGCGATTCCTCTGGCGATTTCGGAGCTCCTCTCCGTCGAGGCCTGCCGGAGGTGCTCGCTCATCGATTTCGAGGCCCACCGGAGGCGCTTCCTCGTCCATGCGGGTCAGGTACTCGGTCATGGCTGCATGTCCCTCGATTTGGGCTGTTTTTTTATAGGTTTTCCTACAGATCTGGCTCGTTTACATGTATTGTTGGAAGATTGGGCAGAGGATTTGTCTCTGTGTTGCATGATTGGTCGAAATGGGGGATCCGGGATCCGGTGCTTGGGATGTTGTCCGCTCCTTGATGTTTCAGGCTTTCGGGAGGGGAAATGGAAGAGGGGTTGAGGACTGGTTGCCTGGCCGTGAGCGGTGATCTGCAGCGCTGTGCATGTGCTTGGCTAGCCACGACTATTTTTGACAGTGATTTGTGTGATGCGGCTGCCGACGCCATATAGAGATTCAGCATGCATTTTTTTGCACGGCCTTTTGTTTCTATTTTTAGTGCTTTCGGTAGATCTCGTGTGCAGTTTGTGGTGGGTGTAGTACATCATCTGTCCTCTCTGTTATGTGATGCCATGCTAGCTTTGTTGTTTTAGGTGTTGGGGAGTGCTTGACAACTCAAAACTAGTAGTTGAGTTCAGTGATAAGGTTCCCTGTTCCTTGGAGGGGACCATCAGTCTCAGCTTCTAGCTTGGCTTCTCATTTTCTTCAGTTTGTGAACATGTAGATATGACTTTATTCAGTTTGTGAACATGTATATATCACTTTCTTCATTTGTGCTATTTGAATGGAGACATATGAATTTGTTTTGTTCTTTCTAGTCTGAACTTGTATTCCATCAATGACTGAATGTAGACATATCAATTTAGTAACTGAATGTAGATAACAAATGATATCCTCATATGTTCCTATGTTTTTACTTATCTAGTGATCCTTTTACTTTTCCATATTGTTGAACTAGTACATCATCAGATGCAACTGATGGTGTGCAAGGTGCATCATCAAATGGAGGTGATGCTTCAGGTTAGTGTATTGTTGGGACAACCAGTCATTTGCCTTGTCTCTAATCCTATAGAGCATATGGAGCAGATGGTTGATCTGTGATGCATGGTTCCGTCAGAACAATAGGTTTCAGTCTTATTTTCTTAGTGTTTGTCTTTTGGGTTTCAGTCTTTGATACTCTTATTATTTCTTATTAGTGCTAAACACTTGTTGGTGGAGCTTGTCAGTGGATTTGTAGCCGCTTCTGTTGGGGATTCATCGGGGATGCGTACTGCTCATGCATATTCTGTCTATTTTTGGTGCGCGTGGATGAGGCCGCCGGCGCCACGGGTAGAGCCGGCAAACATTTTTTCCGTCACCGTATTCTGGGTTTTTTTTGTTCTATTTTTGGCGATTTCTGTGTAGATCTCGTGTCCACTTGTGGTGGGGGTAGGATTCCTCTGTTCATTTGTAAACTGAATGCATGTCGTCCGATGTTCAGATTCAGACCTCTTAGCGATGATTTCAGACATAGTATGTCTGGCTTTGTGGTGGGGGTAGGACTTGAATGATGACTAACTAGTGGTGGGGATGATGCCTAATTCATGCATACTCTGTCAATACTTGTATATATGGTTGATGTGGTGATTTAATTGATTGTTGAAGTTTTCTGTTGTTTAGATATTGGTAATCCTTTCAGTTTGTGAACTCTAATTCCATAGGAATTGCTTTTCTTCTATTTCAGCTGTGGAGTTCTTAAGAAATGCTCCTGAATGGACATACGATGATATCATTGTTGATTCATCAGACCCGATAGGTGAGCTTATTCTGTAATGCATAGTATTCCTTGAGACCATTGAAAATTTTAGCTATGTCTTGGTGTCGTACATCTGTTCTGTGGCCTGTTTTGGCTTTTTATTTGCTTCCTATTATATTGTTCTTGAACTTTGTGCTTCTTTATTTCTACTAGGTTACTGGCAGCAGTAGCTGTTCTGGGTTAATGATGAAAAAATTGCAGATATTTTCTTGCAGAAAATACTTTGATCTATCAAATTTTCAGTCACTTCTTACTGTTCATATGTTACATTTGGCATTTGCAGGGCCTGCTCAGGAACTTGTGGAGAAGCTTTTTTTAGACCATTCCTAGAGCTTTGAGGCCCGGTGTTGTTCTTTGTAATCAAGCTGAGAGTATGTGGTTGCATACACATTTGATTCAGGACATGCTTACCATTTGCCGTGAGGCTTTCAAGGGCTCTGTCCGCTATGCATGGACTAGTGTCCCAACATACCAAAGGTTCTTTACATTCCCTATTCTTTTGTCTCTTTACCTTATCATCACCCCCATTCCCTTTAACTTTCTATATGATTAACGTAGACATGCTGTTGCACTTCACAACCTGCTATATTAAGTTTGGAAGTTCATGACCTGGTGCTGTCCATCTTTTTTGGGGCTGTCATTGGTCTAAACTCTAAAGTTTTTTTTTTGAATTGTTGATGGAATGGTGCATACTTAAAATAGAGTTATGGTTTCAGGTTGTAGTTTTGTAGTCGTGGAATGGTGCATACTTAAAATAGAGTTTTGGGGCTGTCATAGGATATATATGGTTTTTGGAGAAGAGTTCAATGCATTGTACTTGTGAATACTGACTCTTTGCCTTATCATTTGATTGAGGAAAAAACATCAAAATGAACTAATCTGTATTTCAAAGCAAGAAAAATGAACTAAGGGGTTGACCCATAACTACCCATTGGATGCCCACTTGCATTCCTAGTCTAACCTCATGTTAAATTTTCTCCAATGTTTATGTAGGAGTTTCAAGGGCTTACTTCTTTGTTCTGACAGGATATATAAGAAGTTGTCCATAGGATAATAATCCTTAGAAATTCCTTGGTTCCCTTTCTTTAAAAAGTGGGGCTAAGTGTGGAAGCTATTTGTTTTGACATTGTGTGCTTAGTTGTGAGTTGTGACAAATAAATTATGTAGGCTTTGCAGTTCTAGGCATATAAGCCCTTTGTTGTGAGCGTTTCTGTTTGGAACTTACCTTACAGAATGTTTACTTGAATTTTGTAGTAGGATGATTGGGTTTCTGCTATGTGCCAAACAAGGTCCTCTGGTCAACTTTCTGACTCCTATAAATCCAATTGAAAAAGTGGAAGGTGCTACTACAGCAGGAAGGGAGATCAGATTTTATAATTCAGAGGTCAGTTTTCCTCTAATCAATTATGTATGATTTCTTGTTGCAATATTTTGATTCAACCTGTGCTGCGTTTTTCTTGGTATATTTGGATTTGAATTAGTCTAGAGATATTGTTATTTTTAGTTATGCATGTTTTGTGTTACTAGTGAAATGCCAGCATTGGAGCAGCTCTTCAGATGTCATTTGTTTTCCACTACTTGATGTTGGCATAATGTTTATCAAATGTTGTAGTTAACCTTTATAACTAATTGGAAAGTACACAAGTTAATGCATGGTAGTACTTCTCTGGTTTTCTTCCTTCCACGGATACATCAAACTCTGTTTTACATTGGGGACTTTGACCACAAATTGTCACCTCAACTAGAGCTACAGGTTGTTTGCAACCACATCTTTGATGCATGATGTAGTAGATGACATGACAAAATGAAGTTAGCTTAGGGTGATTGGAATCATAAATGGATTACATTTCCAGGGAACAATTTTTATGTCTGTATCTATAGAACAAAGCTGGTTTGGGTTGTTGTAGTGGATGCTTTCTGCTGGTCCTTTGAGGCTCATGGATATGCTGATTTTTGGGTACTTTATGCCTGCTAGCAGTGTTATCATTTCTTTTATGGTTTCTATTTGCAGGGGTATGAATTTTGGAAGCTGATTTATCTGGAAACAAGGACATTTGAGCAACTGCCCTGAAAACATACATGGCATCTTTGCAAAGGTAATTTTCATACTCGCTCATGCCTTCTCAATTCTTATGATACTATGAAAATGTAAGACAGTGCTTCAATTATGTGGCAATAATTTATGGGAAGCAAATATGCCATGCACTCATGCATAACAAGTATTTTTAGTGCAATGGTGCTTGCTGATCTATATTTTAGGGGTGAGCTTAGATGCTTGTTGTTCATCACAAATCATTTTTTGTTGTTCATTTTGTTTAGGGGGAGTAAAGGGTCATTTTTTATTTGTTTGTTGAAAAAATAAGAATCTTGTGACGACATTGTTTTCTGTGGGAACATACAGGAACCTGTCAAATCTACTAGGAGGGGAGATCTCACCGGATATAGGGCAACTCAAGAGCCTACCGTTCATGTAAGTGGATGACTCGGAGAACCGTACAATTTCCTGCATTCGCTTGAGGCTTTTTGTGTCAGCTGCATCTCTGATTTTAATCCTACTCAACCTTATCTGATTTGACCACCTGTGCCATGATGTGACACAGTTGTGGTAATGTCTGTCTAAGTACTTGAAGCAGGGTTTAAAAAAGATTATAGTATGTCTGCGTTGTAATTGTCTGTCCAACATTTTCTATCCAGAAAATATCCAAATTATATCTAGCAGTTTGTTCTCATAAATTTGGCTGCTCACATAGTATCTCCCATTGTTTGGTAGCGGGAAGCTAGTATGTATTGAAGTTTTACTGTTTCTATATAAGTAAAAAACTTGTTCACTCAGTGCTTCTTGTTTAATTGCTCACCTTCTTTTATCCCTCAGATTGAAACATGCTTAGAAAAATGGTGTATAAGTTTATGGTCTTATGTGTAGTATATAAAAAGCTTGTGGTCAAATTTTTAATCCTTTCTACTTTGGGGATATGGCCTAGAAGCTTGTAGTTGTCCTATGTGTTTTCTTCTCTGATAACACCTCTCATGTATGGCTCTGGATTCTTTTAAGAGCGATATACACCTCTCATATATGGCACTGGATTCTTTTAAGAGCGATATTAGCTCTGATGTTCCCATTAAGTGGTTTGATTGGAACAATTTTTTTCTAGCTATTGTTTATACAACATTATTGTGTAACTGAATAGTGTAGAACCACCATATTTCTTGATTCCACATTTATTAGTAGTAAATTGCAGACTTCAAATACTACAATTACTATTTCTAACATGTGTAATATTTCTTTGTCATTGTCTCTGTGTGTGAGGGGTTAAAGTTCTAGGTCCTCAATGAGAGTAGGCAAAATTGTGGTTGTGGACCCTGACAAATATGCATAGTGTAGGCAAAATAAATTGTTTTTATCTTTCTTGGGTTCATAGTAGTTTTGTTTCTGTGCACTGAACTGTCTATTATTGTTTTCAATTTCAGACCCCCCATGTTTGGCTTGTACTGGGCAATTTAAGTGATGGCATTTGTCGGTAGAATTGGAAATACGCTCAGGAGAACTTCTCCGTCCACTAGCTCTCCACTGCTTCAGCTAGTGAGATGCTTGTCTTCAAAGCTTTTTGTTGGAGGTATGTTCAGATCAATTTTATTCTCTTCTATTACCTTCTTGTTATAAGATATTCTTTCTTTTCATTCATGTTGTTTGTGTGTTTCTGTCTGTGTGTGAAGAATAAATCATTAAAGCCACTTTCAGCAGTGCTAAACCCACATGTGTAGCTTGATGTTCTTCTGCTTAAAAGGGGAATGTGTCGTCGTTTTACTTTTTGGTGGATGTTTGGGTCTAAACCCTCATAGTTTTGTGCACTACTGAACCCTCGTGGTTTTTCCTTTAAGCACTACTGCTGCAATTATGCTTTGGTGGTTGTAATATCGACACATCGCAACTGACAACTTGTTCGGTGGCTTCTTGCAGCACTTGGTGCATGTCTGCCTCACGAAGACTTGGAACCTATTAGACTTGTAACCCCAACCTAGTAGCCTTTGTTTATTGTAAATTGAATGGTTGGGAGTAGTCGTGTGTCAACCATACGAAGTGCTAGCTATTTTATTCGTTTGTTTTTCTAAAATACAAATTATGATTTTCTAGGTAAACCAATCATAGGTTCATAGGCTATTAATGCACCTCTTGCTTTGAATCATACTAGTTAGTACCTATGGGGGTGTTTGGTTCCCGTTCCTTGCCAAGGCTCGCCACACCTAACTTGCGGCTACCACTCTACCCCTATTTCTGGATTGCACTTTTATTTGCAATAAATTGCACATTTGGATTACCGCAATTACGGTAGTTTTCATGTGCAATATCACTTGTTCTTTTCTTGTGCCCTTTGTGATTTGTGGTAACACACCTTTCTAGCCCACACCTAATTTTTGTCATTGTCCATTGACATTTTGTAATTGTGTCGTTCTAGGGAGAAAATTTTGTCTATTGTCCTTCCATAGATAAAAATTGTCCATTGTCCATTGTAGTTTTGTAATTGTGTCGTTCTAGGTAGAAAAGTTTGTCTATTGTCATTTCATAGAAAAAAAATTATCCATTATCCATTGTCCATTGTCCATTGTCATTTTGTAATTGTGTCGTTCTTGGGAGAAAATTTTGTCTATTGTCCTTTCATAGAAATAGAAATTATCCTTTGTCTTTGTGTCGTTCTTGGGAGAAAATTTTTTCATTGTCCATTGTTATTTTGTAATTGTGTCATTTTTGGGAGAAAATTTTGTCTATTGTCCTTCCATAGAAAAAAATTGTCCATTGTCCATTGTAGTTTTGTAATTGTGCCATTCTAGGTAGAAACTTTGTCTATTGTCATTTCATAGAAAAAAATTGTCCATTGTTCATTGTCATCTTGTAATTGTGTCGTTCTTGGGAGAAAATTTTGTCTATTGTCCTTTCATAGAAATAGAAATTGTCCTTTGTCTTTGTGTCGTTCTTGGGAGAAAATTTTGTCATTGTCCATTGTCATTTTGTAATTGCGTCATTTTTGGAAGAAAATTTTGTCTATTGTCCTTCCATAGAAAAAATTGTCCATTGTCCATTGTAGTTTTGTAATTGTGCCGTTCTAGGTAGAAAACTTTGTCTATTGTCATTTCATAGAAAACAATTGTCCATTGTTCATTGTCATCTTGTAATTGTGTCGTTCTTGGGAGAAACTTTTGTCTATTGTCCTTTCATAGAAATAGAAATTGTCCTTTTGTCTTTGTTGTTGTTTGGGCATTAGATTTGTGAAAGTAGCTCGAGATCCCAGTGGGGCAGTTTCTTCCCTCACCTTCCAAGTTTTAGAGGCAAGAACTATTCTGTGTCATTTTCAGAGAAGCTCAAGTTTTAGATCTTTTTGTTCTGAGACATTCACTATCTAGTTTTGGGGGAGTAATCTAATGCACTATTCAAGAGACACTGCTATTTTACATGATTTTGTTATTTTGACATGATTTTGTTCCTTTAGTCTTAGTTTTAATGCTATGCACTTCTGCAGGGCTTTTGCGAGCGAGGAGGTTGCTGCTCGTGTCTACGATCTTGCAGCTCTCAACTACTGGGGTCCTGAGACCCTGCCCAACTTCCATGTAAGTTCCTCCTGCACTTCTGCTCTTACCCTTGGAACACAAAACTGTCAGCCCTGCTTTCTTCGTACTCTGTCTCGAAAGAATTGTCCTATCTGATAATGAAATTACTATTGGTCTCTTAGTTGGCTTCATTAGCCATGTCTGATGTGTAGAGATAAGATAAGGTGCAGTCCTGGTTCACTCCAGATGTCCTATGTTACTTGATTGCTACCTTAATGTTTGCGTCCACCAGTTAGTATGTTGTCAATTAGCAAGTGTTCTTGCTGCCACTTTCAGTTTTGCAAGGGGATCTTGTAGTCTTTTTGTTACAAATTATTTAGAACGGACATTTCAGTCTTAATGAATGACAAATAGTTTGTATTGTGTTGACTAGAAGATTTTGCTTGAGTGTTCTTTTCTATTAGTGAACAATAATCCAGTGGTAATATAGAAAGTTCAGTTTTACAACCTCAACTGACTATCCGGGATATGAACTGACTTGCATCTCTCTGTAGGTTGTTTGATGCAGGCAATATGTGGGGATAGTCTCTTTATCTTGCTTACCACTCTTAAGTGCTTTCTTTAATCTCCCGAACTATGTATATCTGTTGCTATCAACGGGAATCTAATTTGTGAAGGACATACCTTTTTATTTTGTCTTTGTTCTTTCATAGAAAAAAATTGTCTCTTGTAGTTTATGCTAACACATCTTGAATTCAGGGATTTTGATCTATGATTGTGCATGAGTTTTGTTACTTCCCTGTGTGGTTGACCATAAAAGCTTTTTCCATCCTCTCATAGTAGCCTATGTTTAGGTAGAATGCACCTTAGGTTACATCTGTTTGCAGAACATGGAGAGATTTGTAGAGAGATTATCAAGATCCACTAAGTAATGATCTGCTTGTTCAGGAATTAGAGGAGACTGTTGATGGGCCCTCAGCTAAGGACTAGAGGGGTGGAAGGGCTGGTAGTTTCAATATTATTCCCAGCATCATTGGAAGTGCTAAGGTTATAAACTGAACCTTCCTTTGCCCTGTGCATTTTACAATATGTAATTAGGAGCAAATCGTTTGTCATGAACTGTTGTTATTCATCGCTCAGGTGCATTTTTTACCTAGATGGCAGATGTATATGCAGGATTTGGCCATTTATGAGTTTTTTTATGTTCATCTATTAGTTCTCTAGGTGCTATAAATTGCACATTATTTAGTTCAAGTATGTGGAAGAATGTCATAGTTAGAACTTAGAACTTAAAAGCTATTAGATGCAATAAACATTTTGAATGTAAGACATTTGGTTGTTCTAGTGCTGCCAACAGGTTCCTGGGATGCCTTCATTTTCTTCATGTCTGCTCTTGTTTACTGCCCATTATGCTAGGCTGGTAGCAGATCCCCAGTATCCATTTCTTGATTGCACATTTATAAGTTGTAAATTGCACACTTAAATTTTCGCAATTGTGTAGTTCAACATGTGCAATATCCAGTCTTGATGATAAACAATATTGCTCTAATGTGGTTCAGTGCTTACACCTGAATTATATGGCTGGCTGCTTCATTTCATGCTTTGCGACCTGCTTTCTTAAGGCTAATTTGGATTTAGGAAGCACGGTCTTCCAGTTCTGTCATTAGTTCTGCAATGCACAAGTGTTCTTATTGTTGGCCATAAGGGTCTGTTCTGTTATCTCGGATTGGGGCCAGGAACCATTCCACTTCATCAATGGTATAAAAATTAGTAAACGATTCCACCTGGGAATTATTGGGCCTTCAAATCTATAGTAACCGGACAAGTTCTAAGCCTCATCCTTATCATCTATTAAACAGCCTTTTTTCCTTCTGTGAACCTGTGTGTAAGGTTGGATGTTGATGTTATTTGTCTTCTTTGATTTTTCAGGTTAATACAAGTTTGTTGGTCTGGCTGATCTGGCGGATCAGGTTGATTTTAACAAGACAGTTTAATACTGGCTTTCCTGTCAAGTGGCATCTTTATGAAGGTCCTGCGGAACTAATCTTGGTTGTTTTCGTCACTCTTTGTTTCTTCGTTGTTTTCTAGATCTCACATTCATCCGATCTGTTTCTTTCTTGGAGCAGGGTGCAGGGGTAGGAGAGCAAGATGTGCAGAGAGATTGCAGAGATGCAGGGGTAGGACAGCAAGGTGTGCAGAGGGAGGTGCAGAGAGGGTATATTCGTTGGTGATGTGCAGAGAGGGTATATTCGTTGGCTGCTTCTTTTTTTATTAGGCCTAGTGTGTAAAGCCCCGCGTGTAAAGTATTCAAAAAAAAAGCCCAGTGTGTAAAGCCTGGAACAGAGTCCAATGCTTAGCGGGTTTAGTTCGCGTGGCCATTAAGGGTCAGTGTTGTCTATTGGGTATTTTCAGACCCGTTTTAAGTGGCCGTTAAAGTTTGGCGGGCCCGGTACCCGCCTAGGTTAGCTTTGCGGTCATTCACGGACCCGTTTTCGCTGTTGGTACGGTAAAATGATAGAGGACAGAACAGACCGTTGGATCTGGACCCAATGGTCCAGCATGTCGCCTGGGTTTTCCCTAAATCCCAGGCGACTGGGAATTAGCAAGTCCCTTTGTTTTTTTATGTGCTTCATCAAGAATTAAGAGAGTTAGCTCAAAAAAAAAATCAAGGATCAGAGAGAGAGAGAGAGAGAGAGAGAGAGAGAAAGGTGGTGCGTGCCCGAGGAGTCAATGTCAATTTTGTAAATTATAAGCTTATATGAGATCCAAGTAGGAGTAGGCTACCCTGCCCCTGAAGCTTAGCTCAACTGGCACATGACCAATTCTGCGCTAAAAACTAACGAAAAGGGCATGTGACGACGACGCAGCGTGCAGCGACATCCTCGGGTCCGGATCGACGCTGAAAAATTCTGCCGCCACATGCACACATCCATGGTCTCATCTGCCCCTCACCTACTCCAAGCTAACCTGATAAGTACTATTCTTCGTGCACACGGAGAATGAATATATACGGGCTTGATGTATCACAATTTCCGGAGTTTCCACGACCAAACATAAATAAAAGAATAATTCTCTGTTCATTTTAAATTTCTAGCTGGAGGCAACAAACAACTCAGGCCTTGTTTAGATCCCAAAATTTACTCCCAAATTCCACTATGCAGAATTCCTATTCCCCATCACATCAAAAATGTTTACATACGCACGGGAAAGACTAAATGTAGATGAAATCAAAAACTAATTGCACAGTTTTATTGTACTTTGCATGGGCTAACATTTTGGCACTAATTAATCAAGATTTGGACAAATATTACCACAAAAAGCCAAAACGGTGAACAGTGCTCGGGGGTGGCACCGTGCAAATCGGCCACCCCCGATTCTGTGATCTAAACATGGCCTCAGACAGTTGTAAGTTGGAACGTCACCGTCAAGTTCTAGTTCAACCGATCAAGCTAATGTTTTTCTTTGCCGAAAACGAAGGCTGGCTTGGGATTGGAACGACGACGTGCTGGCCTTGTTAGACCATCGATCGTATATATAATAAAAAAATCACGGAGACCATGTTGACTTCAACCCTGAAGCCAGCAGTTAGCAAAAACGACCGACACTTTCAGGGTCCTGATGCAGTGCAGGGGAACCGCGAGCCAATCGAGGGACGCAGCACAGTCACACGACTCTGCAGGCAAATGGACCGAATAGGAGTAGGATGCATGGATCAATTCTAGGTGCCAGGCACGACGTGGTACACGCTAGCTAGCTAGGTGTGCACCGTGTCGCCAACATCGCATACTCCGGTCTCCTCTACTTGTGCCGGATGCCACGAAACACTGTTCTCTTCAGTTAATATATAAATCATATTTCCTTGAGCGAAGTACCGTATTTTTCTCAGCTGCCAATCCTTTTTATGGGTTATATTTAGTACTCGCGTGTCGCATTGTGTCGGCCGTCGCCTAAAAAACCACGGACGTGCAGGTGACCAAGAGGACCGCAATCGGTCGCCCCACATTTTCCACACAGCGGAAACGCTGAAACGAACAAATATATATTTTCCACACATCAGCAGAGTATATATATATACAGTACTACACGCCATCTAGAAAAGACGCGTACAGTCAGACCATGGGAGGCCTCTAGGCTGTCATGTGGACGAATGGCCCACAGAAATGATAATTAGTAGGTTAATACTATTTTAAACGAGGTTTTTCGTTTGGCCACTGAACGGAGCAGTTAGGATTTCTTCGTAAACTTCCACGCGATGATGATTAGCCAAGCTAGAAAGGTGATGCCACCACGATATGAACTACTGCCGCTGCTCCTTAGCTTGCTCTGTCATCGTCCTCTCCCGTTGTTCTCTTAATTAATTAATCGCGCTTAAAAAGGAAGTGTGCAGTGTGGCCGGTGCGTGATGTGCTGTGCTTATTGGTGTCTATGGCGATCATGATGATCAGCTAGAGGAAGGAAGGCGCGGGCGGGCTGGATGATGATGATGGTTGGTGTCAACAATCAACTAACTAACTAACTAACTAACTAACTAATAACTAATAACCAATTACCATGCAATGCAGGTATGATATGTTGATATGGATGGGTTTCTAACTAGGAGCAGAGCTACAAAATCTCGTTTGAATCCATAGAGGAGTAATATATAGTCACCAATAATTAGCTTATTTGGATTCAAACGGTCCAACTAATTAAGTCAATATCTAATTAACAATACTTCATTAGTGGAGCTAAATAAGATAATAATAATAGCCAATATTAGCTAGTAACTATTAACACCTAATGATTGTTTTTAAAGGGCGCACTTGGAACTACTTGCAGCCTACAGCTGCTACTTTGGCTGCAAAAATGAACAGAACAATACTGTAGACATAACCGCAAGACAACTGCATCTCAATAATCACGGCTGATCAAGCTAAATAATCACTTGCAACTGATCGATGTGACAAGGGGGTGTGTATTAAGCGGCACCGAAAGATATCATGAGACCGCAGTTCCCTACTCCACCAGACGTCGTCTAGCCTGATGGAAACTATTCGTAGCCATCAGTACACCTTCCACATCATATCCAAGCGCATGCACGACCTAATTTGCCTTTTAAGAAATATGGTCACCACTCATCCAGTGGGCTGTTTTCTTTTTCTTTTTTTTTCAAAAGAAACGAAAAAGAGGTTGATTTCATCGGTATGCCACGAGTGTGTTCCATATTTTATCTTTATTATTTATTATTAGTTTCATTTGGATACACAAAATATATAGTAGAATTCTGGGTATCTTCGGCACGCCGTACCTGATTAGTCCAGGAGGTTGACCATCTCGCTGACTTCTTCTTTTATTTATGCATTCGTTTTTGAGCAAACGATTTGTTCTAATCGCACATGCATGTGCAACATGTGTGGCTTTATATAAACTTATTGGCTCCAGTATGTCGACAAAATCAGATGCAAAACAACGCAGGTGAGCTGCCATTTTCATTGTCATCTGAGATCCCATTGTAATTGTTGTCAGACTTATTTCGTTTCCGGATGAAAAGTTGAAAACATATCGAATTGTGTAAAAACTAGAAGGTTTGTTCAATCCAAACACCTAGAAGATTTTGAAACCCAATAAAATCAAGGCGTGTCTAATACTTCAAAAATGCTTTGCAACCAAACAAGGTTTGAATGTCCTGTTTGCAACAAAATGGAGAACAACACATTGTCATGCTCAAATACACATAAAACTACACTATTGTACCAAGAGCCTTGAAATTTAAGAAATTAATTGGAAAAATGTTAGACTAAAAAAACACACACGCTCTAACCAACTCACACAGTGCATGCAACAAGCAGGACGGTCGTGGTACACGCTGTGGCATCGGGTATTGGCGAGGACCACATCGTCATCGGCGCCTTTTCTGCGGGACATATGCCCCTTTGCAGTGGGCAATGGCGGGCCGTTGTGGGTGGGTGTGAGAGATCAAGGTGAAAGCCTAGACGATAACGTCTGTGGACGTCACTTTCTCCTCGGGAGCATTCTCTATGTACCTCTTGTCCTGCTCGGCTAGCATTTGTGGGTGGAATTGTGGAAACCTTCCCAAGCATGGTGGGCTTGTGATGTTGGCGCCTTTGGCGCGGTTTTGTTCATGTAGGTGTAGCAAGGCCTTCTCTTCCACCTCTGCTCTGCTCTACTCTTCTGCTCTTAACGTCTGGCCATGTTGGTAGCGGCAGAGGGTGAATGGATACTAAGGAGGGGCTAGTTCCAAGACATGCTCTTTTCTCCTTTTTTTTGTTGTTCATGAGATTTGTCGCAACTATTGTTCACTGCAAACTTTATATAGCATTCTTCTTGCCTTCATCAGAGATGGGGGCAGCGCGCAGTTTCACGTTTTCACATTCTTCTTGCCATGTCAGTGCCAAAGTCATCAAAGTTTTTTGAATGAGAGATACTCTTTCTAGTTGTGGGGTTTTGGGAAATATGCAGAACGACCTACGTTTTTGTCTATCAAAAACTTCATAAAAAAGAAGTTTCCTACTAAAATACACACTATAGCTAGTCTTAAACACGACTATCATGCTTCCGAGAGCTAAATGCCAAAATTAGCACTAGTGTGATCTCGGCGATAGCTAGCTGTGGCATTCCTTTTTGCCGTTTTCCATGAGGCAGCCCGCCGCTCGCCAGCGAAGCAGCTCAACCCGGACTGGACGTTTGACTTCCCCGGCTCACCCGCCACATGCAGGTAGCAGGCAGAAGCAGTCCATCCTCAACCATCCCCACCATTAATCCAATCCCTCCCCCCTCCCTCCATTCTTAATTTTCTTATTAAATTAATTAATTAAATAATTAAATCCACCCTCCTCTTAATGGCCTCCCTCTTTTTCGTCGCCCCACTCCACCTTTAATTCCAAACACTGCAACCCCTTCTCCTTCCTCTTCTCCTCCCCACTCCCCTCCTCCCTTTGCTTCCCCTTTACTCCCTCCCTCTCTCTCTAGCCCCTCCCTCTCTCTACATGTGTGCAGGTGCGCGCCGTGCTCGGCTTTCCAGCAAGGAGCAAAGGCCGCTCGCCCTTGTCCAGGCTCCACATTCCGGCGTCACTGCGCGCGAGCAAGAACAGTAAGGCGCCTGGCTTCTCCTCCGGTGTTCTTTCTGACTGAGGGTGAGGGCCGCGGAGGGGAGCTAGCCATGGAGTTCTCGTTCAATGGGGCTTGATGCGAGGTGCTGTGCCAAGGTAATTTCCTCTCGCTGTGCTCCGTCTCTTGTTTACGCGTCGACTTGTCCTGTGCCCTCAGAATTCTGCCCAGTCTGATGTCGACAGGGCCCCTAATTCCTGCACATTGTCCGGATTCTGTTCTTTCGATGTTCGATGTCCCGCTATGTGATTTAGTTTCCTTGCTTGCTTGCTTCCTCCCCTCATCACATGGAAGTTGAGGAACTGTGCGCTCAGACGATGCGTAGCTTTCTTCTGCAGACAAAATTGCCCTTTCCTCGCTCATGTGCAACAACTTTAGGTACCTGAGTTGGCTAATGCACCTTTTCCCTTTCCTGCGCAGATAAAGCTGTTGGGGATAAGTTTGTAAATTGCTCTGTCAAATCAGGACAAGATTCCGAACTAGGGAGGAACCAATCGCATAGTTTCAGTTTTGTTCATCAGACAGGCCCAAGGATATGTCATCGCCACCCAACAACTCTGTCAGCGCGGCGCTGTCAGAGACGACCCCCGTGTTCCAGCTGAGAGTATGGCAGCTGATCGCCATTGCCGTCGGGATAGTCATGGCGATCCTGCTTGTTGTCGCGCTGTGTCTTTCCTTCCGGAGGAAGAAGAAGACGGTGAAAGGGTTTGACAGCAATTCGCTGGCTGAGATCCCTATCGTTTCTAAGGAGATCAACGTTGACAGGGTTGATGCGCAGAGTCTGCGAGACAGTGAAGCGCCCTTCGTGCCGGTGCAGGATAAGTATGCGCAGACCAAAGGCGTGGGGCAGCTGGGAGAGACTAGATCCGTCGATGTGGATACGTTCAGCCAGTGCAGCTCGGTGTACAATGTAGAGAAGGCTGGGAGCAGCTCGGTGTACTCTGAAGATTACAGCTACAGCAGCTCTGGTCCAGCTAGGAAAGGTAGCTCACCGTATGCATATTCAGCGTCACCCCTGGTTGGCCTGCCTGAGTTATCACATTTGGGATGGGGCCACTGGTTTACCTTGAGGGACCTGGAGTGCGCAACGAATCGGTTTGCAAAGAGTAATGTTCTTGGGGAGGGTGGATATGGAGTTGTCTACAAGGGCCGTCTGGTGAATGGGACTGAGATTGCTGTGAAGAAGATCCTTAATAATGTGTAAGTGTACAGTCTTGCTGAGTTTACCTTGTATTAACTTAGAGCTAAGATTTGATATTTGGGTTTGCAGGGGGCAGGCAGAGAAGGAATTTAGGGTTGAAGTTGAAGCAATTGGTCATGTTCGGCATAAGAATCTGGTCCGCCTTCTGGGATACTGCGTGGAAGGGATACATAGGTTAGCATTTCGTCCTTTTGGTTCCTTCTTTCTGCTAAATTGATTACATTGATAATGAAAGATCATAAATGCTCCTAGGACCAGCATATATGCTTCAACTTCTACAAGTTCATCATGATATCTGTACTTCTGTACTAGACATTATGTCCTGAAAATTCACAGTGGAATAAGTGGTCAATCCCATAAAAGAAGTATTTTTTTTCCCTGTTTGCACCAATGCTAGTTTGAGTTTTCCCTTTTTTGCTCCTTTTTCTATGTTTCATGTTTATTTATTAGTATTTCTGGCCAAAACAAGCCATTTCAAGGTTCAAATAATCTATTCTTTTTGCTTATTCGTAAGCGCATCTATAGTAATAATAGTTGTTTTTTACAAAAGCTTTTCATCATATGGACTAGATCTGAATATTTACCTGCAGGATGCTTGTCTACGAGTATGTCAATAATGGCAACCTAGAACAATGGCTTCATGGCATTAATCAACAAGGTGTCCTTAGTTGGGAAAACCGTATGAAGATTCTCCTTGGCACCGCAAAGGCGTAAGTTTGGAATTTGGACATGTTTCACTATATTTCCTGAAATCTTGTTTAACATGGGCTGTTGACTATTTCATGCTAATGCCGGTGTTCATGATTTGCAGTCTCGCGTACCTTCACGAGGCCATAGACCCCAAAGTTGTACACAGAGATATCAAGTCAAGTAATATCTTAATCGACGATGAATTCAACAGCAAGGTTTCTGATTTTGGGTTGGCTAAACTTCTGAATTCTGACAAAAGTCATATCAATACAAGAGTGATGGGAACATATGGGTATATCTCTGTTTTTATCACATTCCTTGTCTTATTGTTATCCCTTCTATCATGTGGAAAGATGGGAAGAAGTTTCCTAATGTTCTTAATCTGATGCCAGGTATGTAGCACCTGAATATGCAAACAGTGGAATGCTAAATGAGAAGAGTGATATTTACAGTTTTGGAGTGGTATTGTTAGAATGTGTGACAGCTAGGGATCCAGTTGATTACAGTAAGCCTGCAGATGAGGTATGACTTTTTTCCCATTTCAGAGAATTGGTGTGATTGCATTTCCAGTTTCCATAAACCTCTTCTATTGTCTGTTTCAGGTGAATCTCATAGAGTGGCTTAAAATGATGGTTACCAGTAAGAGGGCAGAGGAGGTAGTGGATCCAAACCTCGAGGTTAAGCCACCAAAACGTGCTCTTAAGCGGGCAATCTTGGTTGGCTTCAAGTGTGTCGATCCTGATGCTGACAAGAGGCCAAAGATGAGTCACGTTGTCCAGATGCTTGAAGCAGTTCAGAATGCATATCATCAAGTACTCATCTCATCCTAACATCTTTCTTTCTCGGTACTCTTGCTTTCTTATTAGCACAGATATGTTTCCTCATGGATCACCTTTTAACATTAGCGCGTTTTTCTTATCAATGCAGGATCAAAGAAAGCTCAGCCAGCTAGGAAGCATGGATATCGAGTCACAGCAGTCGCTAGAGGAGACTTCAAACAATGCTGATGCCTGAACCTTCGATTCTGAACAAGCATATCAAATAGGACCCTGGAATCATCTGATAGGAACATTGATTTGATCGTTGCTCAGTACTTAATAGAGTGAGTGGACCAGGTTTACAGTTTGCATATACTGGATGTGGTGGTTAAAAGCAATTAGTAGCAAATTCATTCCTGTTTTGTTTTTTACCCCTGTTTCCGGGTGTGCTTCTATATTCCCCTAAAAGGTTCATCTCTTTTACCCTTAGGATATGTATAGTTTACCTTTAGGGGAGCATAGAAGCACCTTCTTTGTCTTTATTTGTCGTTTGATGAGTTATCAGGAGGGACTAACCTCAGGCGTATGAGTTATGAATACAGTCAACGGATTTCGTCACCCATGTGTAGTGGCTTTACGGAAACTCATTATTACCTTATAAGAAAACATGAAATTCCTGCTGTGAAGTACTAACATCTGTATCCTTATTTTTCTGACAATTTTCACCCTGATCGAAGGTGTCTGCCCAAGCAGATGACCTTCCTCAGAATCAAGATAGCGCACTACTCTGTTAGTATCATAGTATTAGTTATTGTCAGTGGCTACCGAACTGACCATTTAAACGACTGAATATTGCATTCAACTGCTGAAATCAGGGGGCAGATATTCGGCCCTGACAGCTGCAAACCGATTGGTTTCTTGTTCCTGCACATGAATGATTACAGGATCCCAATGATTGGTGCCTGCTTGTTTTACAAGTTTTGACACCTTCGATGGCCTTTATGAAGGACTCGAAATCAATGATTGGCACCTTTGCAGCTGTTTCCGTTACTGAACCCGCACTCCTTGCATTTTCCTTTTGCTCGAGACACATCATTTGCTAACCGATGGACAGTGCTTTAGAGTCCCTGCTTCCATGAGTGTCCTCCACCGAATCATCTGACTGACTCGCAGTCTTATTGGGGTTTCCTTTTCTTAAATCCTGACCACCTGATTTCTCCGACCAACCAATCATGCCGTGTCTACCGTTTAGAACAAGGATTCCTCGTTTTCCTGTCCGGCAAAGATTGCCACTTGCCAGGCAACCTAAAAGGCGTGGACGATGGCAACAACCGCCGGAAGATAGACAGCACGATGGATGGTGGCTGAAACCAACATAGCTCGGAGCTCCCAATGGCGAGGGCTTTCCCAACTGACAACTACCGTCAGTCTTCAGAAACAGAACTAGGGTTTGACGGTCACTGGCACTCGCTGGGGACCCTTTAAAAATAACGACGCTTACTCCGTTGCTCCTACTGAAATTTCAATAAGAAACTACCATGGCCATGATTTCCAGAAGAAAGCCAACCTGGTGCTACAGTTATTATATCCAACGTTTTGATGTCAAATTCCTCGATTACAATTCTTAGACACACGTGTAAGTATACCACCATGTACCCGACTTCTCTTCAGATTCAGTCTTCCAAACAAGACTTGCACGTTAGCAAAAAAATTTCTCATCTCAGGAGATAAGAATGTACCCTTCATCAGAGGCCGCCGATGAGCTAGGTGAGGAGGCATGCCGGCTAAGGCCTTCCCTGACCTTGCCATGCTGCTCTGCTTCATGCTGGAACATTGAAACCAGCTGCTGGAGCTCCAGCTTCCTCACCTTCACCTTCTCACTGTTAACTGGATTTTGTAACCCAAGATACAGCATCCCCACGCCGATTAGGACAATCCCAATAAAGAAGAGAAGACCCGCAAACAAACCGAAAGCATAGGGAGTATTCTGCGCTCCAGGTATGCCATCGACATTGATTCCAAAAAGGCCAGTGATTATGGACAAAACCATGCCACAACCACCAAAAATTGCCAGATTATGTGTAATCCGGAGGCTTCTATCCTGCAAAAGGGCAAAAGTCGGTGATCCAGCCAATTTACATATTAACATTACCACAAGAATATATATATAAAAAAAGCTTACTTGAGTTCAAATGAGCCATACCTGTAACCATGCACGAACAGTGCTCTGCATAACATCCTGAATAGTGAACAAGCGCCCACGCACAGCTTCCTGCTCTTCCAACATGTCCCTTGTACACTTTCTAATACTCTCTAAAATAGCTCTTGTCGCATTACCCCTCAAATGTCTGAGAAGCTCAATTAATATCTCTTCCCTTGCATGAAGTGACCATTTAACCCTGATTACCTACAGCACGACGTCTATGTTCTTATACATTCCAGCTCATCAAATATGAACAGACGAATAATAACATGAAAAAACCTGTGTGTGAAAACCTTAAACCTTCATCATGGTCTATAAAAGGATATGGATGCCTGTGAACTATACATTCAGATTGTTATGGCTGGGCCTTGCGCCAATCCAACGATACAGCAGCTATGCATACGGTGAGGCAGCAATTTACTTGCGTTGCAATTAGTTTGTTAGCTTGTTAGCATCATCCGTTGGTTACCTGCTTAGCTAGTTATTCATTAGTTAGCCTTATCTCGTAGGTGTTACTAGTTTCTTAGGTTCAACGGTTTGATTGGTAACAATTAAAGGATGAGCTCTACCCTGTAATCAGCAAACAAGAAGCAGAAGAAACCATAAAAGCAGTCAGAGCCTCTAGACAGATGATGACAGGTCGATTTCTTTCTGCTATCTCATCTATTCCTAGTCAATCCGTATCACAAGTAGTGACAAAACACCCACAAAATAAAACAAAACGACTGACAACACAGGCAGAGACAAAAGAACAGGTACTGAAATGCATAGTTTCAACAGAGCAACCAGGATTTTGCTATTGACTCAATATTGACTTAAAGATTTGATACCAATGTTATGACTAAGGATCAATTAGTCTGATGAAACTGAGCCACGTCATGATAGATATGAGAACCGTTGGAGCCACTCTCAAAAACTGCCATAGAGTGAGTGTTTTTATGGTCAATGAAATGATGAAATACATCTGGTGCTGCCAATAAAGAAAATAATTCTAATGGACTAGTACTTCCTTTTTTGCGACTGGACTAGTACTTCCATTAATCATAAATATACCATTTTTAACTTTGACTATCAATATCTAAAAATCTATATAGATTTTTTTTTTCTGAG
The DNA here is from genome assembly GCA_018135685.1 of Themeda triandra. NCBI lineage: Eukaryota > Viridiplantae > Streptophyta > Magnoliopsida > Poales > Poaceae > Themeda > Themeda triandra. Next base: position 39,588 of record JAENPR010001430.1, read on the forward strand.
GAACTACTGTAAGCTTACGCCGATCTGAACTTGTATTAAAATTGAGAAGGTTTAAGCATACATGATTTGTGAAGCAAGAGAAGAAAAGAAGACTACATCCGACTCAGGCTGTTACAGATCCTAGCTTCACTCCAGAGACGCAGAAGGCCCTTGTGCTACAAATTGGATGATCAGTAGAGCCCTGTAGATCAGATACAGCCCTGAAAAATCTTGGCATTTATATAGATTGATAACACCAGGTCGACACTCTAGATTCATTATGAAAATACTTTCATAATATATAACTATTTTCAAATAAGATATACATTTGGGTCACCCCACCTCTTAATCAAATACACGCAAAGCGCATTCTCGATAAAATAGATACGGCTAGTCAAAGTTAGTAAAGTTTGACTAAGAATAGACCTAGATGGACTTTCTTTTTTAATCATAGGAAGTAGTCAATTACTGTTAATGTGCAATTCCATAGGAGCAGCCCAATGTATCAAATCCAATTTTCTAATATCGTTTAAAAATAGTAGTCACATCACGTCAGCCACTCTAGTAATTTTTTTGAAGGGACTAGTAAACATGGAAATGAGAATTTTTAATATGCAATTATTGGTAGAAACAATTATCGGACAAAACGGGGATTGGTATTGCATGCTTACCTGTGTTGCTAACCTTCTGATCTCCTGATTTAGTATGATGCTGACAAGATTAAGATCTTCACGGTTTCTCCTGTAAATTTGATATTTTAAACATGTAATACACATTCAATAGAAGCTTCCGAACTTAAAATGTGACGAAAATCAGTTTATTTAGCACATTAGCAGTTTAGAACATCAGCTAAAAGCCTAAAACAAAATGTTCCGTCAGTTGAGACGTGCCTCCAACAGTGCTCTTACCTATTCACAAATTTCAATTCAATTTCGTCCGCTTCCCCAAATACATATTTCCGGAATAATCTGGAATAACAATGTAACAGCAATTTTTAGTAATTTTGTTTGCAAGACACAAGTATTTAGCTATAATAAGATATAATAAGGAATATAGTTCTCCTACCTAATATTACAAGACCAATGTAAAAAATCAATGATGAAAGATGAAAAGGAAATAGAGATTCAAACTCTCACCTGTCATCCCAACGTGAAAGACGGCTGACCAAATGTGCAATTACTTCATGCACTGATCTAGGTGTTTGGCTTCCACCAGCAAGAAGCAACTCCTGGAAAGATTTTCGTAAGCATGTATTAACGCAAGCTTAAACACTAAACACTCTGAGTTTGGTACCTGCACTTCAGTCACTCCTAACACATTTATATTGGATGAAGGGCCTTTGACATGCATTGTTGTAACAAGATAATTCTGTGCTTGCCAAGACCTAAGCACAATAGGTATATCTTCCTCTTCATCATTTGGATCTCCGATTGACTGACCAAGAAGCTCAAATAACAGTCCTCCTGCAACTCTAACTGGGACCTGAAAAGCTAACAGAAAATTATAATAAATATATGATATAATAACAATAAATATATGATATAATAACAATTAATACAGAGTAAGCTAATACATTGAGCTGTTAGAATATTTTCTTCTAACACTGACATGTGATGCAAGAGATAAATATACTGCAAAATGGTCAGCGCTCAGCGCCATTGTGGTTTCATGGTTCAATAACTAATAATATGGGTATCCGTTTCTAGAAAACATGTAAATAAAAAATATTGGAATAAATCTGCCTTTTTCAGTTAATCTACACTAAGTATCAAGCGAAGAGATACACAAACGTAGAAAACTACCTGGTGATGTTTTTACAAATACATACTACATGGCAGATCCACTACTTGGAGAGTATACTATATATGTTGTTAAGTCAAAGCTGATTTAAACACTCAATTAGGGTGTATGTGATGCTTATGCGGTTATGCCACCCCAAACTCCACAGTGAAATGGTCAATCACACAGTTAGCATATGAAAAATGTGGTAACACAAATATTAACAGAGACTTCTTTTGGACCGAACAGTTAGTGATACATTAAGAGTAGTTACTGCAGTTTACAACATGTTATTCCTTGTTTGCTCATTCAACAGATATATAGACATATAGGGAGACTAAGATAAAAAAACTACCTACCTACTGTTATGTGAACCTTCAGACACAGAGCTAAAATCATACTGAAGGACATTGACTAATTTGTGTAAACGCAATGTGAAGTTGATGAGCACATGTACTTACATCAAGCAGAAATTACAAGGAGAGAAGATTGTATGTACTCTAGACTCAGGGTATCGAATTGTGAAACAGTAAAGAGCTGATGATGGTTTTATAGGTATCTTAATTATTAAACAGATGAGAATCAGAGAGAAAACCTCGTAAAGAAGGTACTTCATCCGGTCACTTATCAGTTTGCTCTCATCTCTCAGTGCAGTTCTGATGGCAGGATGCATCCAGTGAGCGCTATTCAACCATGCATCGATTGAAGGATGGCCTGCGGTCACATGACACCACCAAGTAGGCCCCACAGGACGCTGCCAGTATGGAGCAGCAAGATCAGCCACGGTGTAATCATCCTCACTATCACTGATCTCCGTCAACTCATTCTCCCAGCTGGAGTCTGATTGAACCCTCAGGACCAGCTCAGCGATCCTACTCCATCCAATGGGCACCCATTTATGATCCAAAATCTCCCCAGCATACAGTGGGCTATCTTTGAGCACTGAAGGATCATTACTGAAATCAGTCTGATGGGGGTTTTCCAACGCAATCCTCTCATCCACTTTCGGCACAGTGATCTGGTGCCCATTCCTTCTTGAGTGCTTCCTCGTGTACATAGCGGGGCCTTTCTCCTGCATCTGCTCAATTTCTGGCCATGATTTGTGCTGGTGAACATGCTTCCTATGACTCTTGACCAGCTCGAAAGCACAGATGAGCCCATCCGTCCAGAGCTCGCTCCCTGGAATGTGCTCTTTCCCCAGATTGGGCTTGGCAACGCCGTCTAGCGTCTTGGACATGCTGCTGACCTGAGGCGGCTGCTGCTCCTCTGCACCATTCATCCTCCCATCAAATTCTACCTACCTGTTAATTGATGAAAGACATTTAAACTCGTTACGAAATTTAGTGGGCACTGAATAATGAATATGACTCATCTCTTCAAACATGTTTGAGAATTGCCCGATGTTAGACTAAAACTGCCTTTCTCAGTTAACCTACACTATGTATCAAGCGTAGAGATGCACAAAAAGTTATTGAGGAACTGGATTCATCAAAGGTCTAAACAGCTGTTCCAGGGAATTCTGGACGAAGTAGCAAAACGTTCATAGGAACAACAGGGCCGTACTCTATTAAAATCACAATTCTACCATCTCCTAACGATGCTTATGGTAGCAAAGCGTAGCAGGATACATTTCCTAGATGAGCAGAACACGAATTAGAAACAGGTATCGTGATTTGCAACGAGAATTTGAAGCAAATCAAGGCTATAGCCTACAGCTAAACGCGGGGATTCAGGAAACAGCGCCGGCCGCAACACCTAGCGCCAGTGCCTGCCGGGGGCAAACCTTTCCTGAAGTCGCTGGCAGACCCCAGCCCCAGCCCCTACGTTCTGAGCACGCAGGAGTACAGTGAACTAGCTTCGCAGACGAGAGCAGCAAAAGGAATTTTGGAGGAGACGGAGGCGGAGGGGTGGAGGCGGAGGGGGTTACCGGAGCGGGAGAGGCGACGGCGAGGGTCCTGGCTCTGGGACCGTGGGGACGTGAGGCGGCGTGGAGTGGAGTCGCAGTCGGTGTTTCCAGATTGGAATCAGAATCAGATGCATCAGGTCTCCTCCGCCTTCCCATCGCCGGAAGAACATTTGGTTGATCCGATACCTAAACTGGCTTAGATTACCGACGCGTGGACTCATTCTTGATCCGACGCCCAGTTCGAGGCAGCTTCACGGGACCGAGCGAGCCAAGTGGAAGGAAAGAAGCCGAGCGCATAGGGATTAGGGAAGAAGCTGGCGGAATTAGGGAAGAAGCTGGCGGAGGCGCCGCCTTCCAGCGATCTCTGAAGGCTTCGGGGAAGATGAACAGGAGTTGTAAACTTCTATGTAATTTTTCTTTCTTTCGGAGTCCCAGTCGTAAAAGTAGGTGTAAAGACTAAAATGAATACGTGTTTCTTCAAAAAAAAAAAAAAGTTGGTGGACACCCGTCTTCCATCCGAAGAAGGTATGCGCGAGAGACGGAGAGAGACCCTATAGTGTGGCCAGTAAATTTTCTTCCCGGCCGTGGCGGACAGTGGCGGTGAGGAGCCCAGTCACCTCTCATGTCAACGTCTGTTCCACGCGTTGGAAGGATACGGCGGCGTAGGCCATGGGCGGCGGCATACCACCATCGTCCTACCTGCCAAGATGTCATGCGAATGCACTAGTGATTTGCGCGCGCCCATGCGCGCAAGCAATGGCCACAACAGTGTTTGTTAAGAGAATGCATATAAATATTAGATGTCCATATATGAGATAAATATTACAATACCAGATGTTCGGGCATGAAGCAAATATTACAATACAACATAGATACCAGATATCCAAACATTAACTAAATATTACGAGGAGGCTAGGTAGATGTTTAGGTTGACACAATCGTACATAATTGAGTGCAAATGAGTCCATAGGATCTGAACAAAAGTGTTAACTCTGGCTGCAGATTGCAGAAACTAAGATGGTTCAGATGATGAGTGGTCAAGCAGCTCTTCTTCCACTGTATCTTGTTCCTTGGGTGCACTTTCAGGACCTTTTGGCATGTTTTTTTGGCGTAAGAAAAGATGATAGGTTTCCTCCTGAGAATTCGTAGCTCTTTCACTATCTCATGCTTCCTGCAAAGATTCAACAAATTAATAAACTTGTGCACAGTAGGTAGCTGACAAAGGTGATCGAGTCAACATACACGCACTATATCAGAATTGAATAACCAAAAATGCCGTCCCATGCCCTTGGGAAAATGATGTCTACAATCTATATTATTTGTTCAGACTATTGGAGATAGTAGTGCCTGCAATATTAGGCTCATTTAACAATATGGTGCTTCATGATTCTGTGGCTTGCCAAAAATGGCTATTAAATATTAAGAACTACTCGAAAGAACGAACACAAGCCATGAATCTAAAAGCGTCACCACAATATGGCCATACAATTTGAAGCGGAGCTTGTAAAACACAATAAAATGAACTATTTCACAGTCATGGACCTCTTAGCCTGATAAAAATCTATCTGTCACAAGGCAGGAAAAATATAATAGCAGTATCTTATATACTGACTGAAATAGGAAAGGATCACTATGTTTTTGTTGTTTTGTAGAGAAACATTGTTGCCTTTTTTCTTCTTGTTTTTTCCACATCATCAATTATCCATAGGCAGAGCACATATGCCAACATGTAGTACCTGATTACTTGAGGTGTTGCCTACTGGCTAGTAGCACATCCATGTAAACATTTACATCAAACACCATGAAGAAGGCACTTCCCGGAAATATTCTACCTGCATAATACATATCAGTACCTGTCCAACACATTCGGGCAGAGGAGGCACCACAAATGAAAAACAACACAATACTTTTGGATTTCCTTTTCTTCGAGGACGAATACTAAAGCTAATCCTTGTCCATTGTTAACAAGACAACAATATAAACTAATTCTTTTCATTTGACAGCAAGCTATCAACTATAATAAGAACATAAACCAAATTTCTAAACTGGGATGTTAAGTGTACGTATCTTGTAGTACCATAGATGCTGAAAGTGTGTTCCTGTTTCACTCGAAGATGCAAGCATTTTGCAGTCAAGATGACTTTTGCATCGACACTGATCACTCATGGAACTTGAAGCGTAAACCATAAGTAGACTCTTATTGATTCCATATAGATGGAAACAAAGATCGGTTTAGACAAAAACAGAAGCACCTGGTATGAAATGGATGGAGATAATACCTGATGCATGCAACCATAAATCACAAATGCCTTCCCTTAGTACCTCAGCCATAACCTGCTAGAGTGAAGATTGGAAGTAAACGTAAGCATTTTGTAATAGGGCACCTTTTGGTTTACCGAGAGATTATCCATGCATAAAGTATTTAAGAATTATGTAGCTGTAGATAGTAGTGTACCTTTGACATGGAAAAGAGGATCCTGGAAAGGAAAGCCATATTATCAATACTACATTCTCAAAATACAGGCCTGAACTGTACACTAACTTAGCTTAAATACAGGCCTCCGAGAATTTGAAGGGCAGCTGCAGCATTCGGTGCAGAAGCTAGGGAGTTCAGAAAAGCAAGTAGGTAAGCAAACTACGGTCCAACGCGCTAATCAGTGGAAGACATTCCAATGAAAGGCACCACAGACACATGAGTCTCCAGGAACAAGACGAGAAGCAGGAGGTGGCCGTCGTCTCCCCATCTGAAGAATCCACCACAGCAAAGACCATGAAAGGATGAAAAAGGCACAACCTGCATTATTGTCTGTCTAAGACAGGGAAGCTCTGAAAGAGCTCCAGCCAGCTGTTTACAGAACCGGTAGGGTGGGAAAATATAGGCTCTCTAAATGTACAGGGTAGGAAGCCTCTAACAAACCTACACAATAAGATTGAGGCAGGAAATCTCCCTCATGAGACAATCAGCCTGCAAAACCAAGTCATGCCTCTCCCTAGCCAATCTAGCAAGCACGCCAATGGCCCTCGAAGCCACGGAAATCGCGGCACGCGCCACTCTACTACAGAACACCATCCCTTCAAAATTGTAATCTACAACTACAAACCCATACATTTTTTTGGAGGAATGCTATGGCTGCAGCGCAGCCTGCTCATAACCATCACTGCCAGAGTCGCCCATGGATGCCCACAAATGAAAAATTAGTACAGCAATGGACCCATCCACCATTTGCAGTGATTTAGGATTGAGTGACAACCCGTACGCAACCTTTATTGAAGATGAGCAAAGCATGAGCTGGAAAGCACTAAGAGAAGATAGAATGAAACCTACATGCAGATGGAAACGAACCAACCTCAGCCCCAGATGTGCTTGTATATGAACTGAATGGGATGCTTTCCCAACATGTATTGATCAAGATCAATACCTCTGCAAAATCACATTGGTCTTGTCTCCCGAGCGCAAGCGTGGAAGAGCTCCCTCCGACCGTCATCGTCGCTGCAACATGCCAAAAAGAAGAGCACAGCAGTAGAAACATGGGGATGAGCACAAGCAGCAGAGCCACCACATACCTGTTCCTCCACCGTAGCCATGGGGTTACCAAGACGAAGGCCAAAACCATCCTCCATCCCGGCGCAACTTTGGCGCAGTGTCCTCCACATCGCAGATCCGCCGCCCCGTTGACACCCCCTCAAAGATCTAGAAACCACGAACGACCTACCGCGACGAGAGGCGGGCCATCAGCAATGCGCGAGACACGAATGGAAAAAGAAGAAAGAGCGAGGATGAGGAAAGGCGATGGCGACTCACCTTGCGACGCCAGCAGGACCAAAAGGGCAGACCAAAGAAAGCAGCGCCCGTCTTTATTCACGCTGCGGTTCGTCGCCTAGGTCCGGCGTACCTCAGGCGCACCAAAGCCCGCCCCCGCTGAAAGCTCCATGTTTGGTTTTGGCTAATTGATGAAATCTAGCTGCTAACCTCTTTGCTCTAAAAGTGAAAATTGAGATAGGTTGGCAACACTTGTGTATGGAGATGATGGACTTGTTTTGATGGTCATGATCTCCAACTTGAAAAGAAGAGAGAAACAAAAAGGGCTCAAGGCAAAGGTATTTTTATAGGAGCCATTTTTCTTTTGCACTCAAGACACCATAGAGGGTGTGAGTGATTTAGGTTCGATAACCGTACTATTAAGAGGGAAGACCATTTTTGCGTTGATCATCTAGTGCCACTAAAAATTGCTTTTAACTTGCATATGCATTGGGTTTAGTGGGTTGATAAAGATGGTTGAGAATTCCCTTGGAAAGTCTTGGTGAAGTGCTATCTCTTTTGGATTTAAGGGTTGACATTTTTTTGGATGAGATATCACTTTCGGATTGAGTTTTGGTCAAACTTGGAATATCCTAGTCTCAGGCAGAAATTTTTAGAGGGTTGGAATATCCAAGTAAATTTCCTAGTCTAGTTCTCTGTCTTGCTACGCTTGAAACAGAGAGCTCGCTTGGCAATTGAACCGGAAATTCCTTCGATCAACCGCCGGAGCTTCTCGCACCTTTTTGTGCCGCGAGTGGGCCGTCTTTGGCTGGCGCGCCGCGGCCGGGCCGCCCCGGCCGCCATGGGCGCGCGCGGCGGCGCGCTTGCTGTTGGGCCGCGCGTTCGCGTGGCCGCCAGCCGCCCGGGCGCGTGGGCCATTGGTGCTCCGCCGCGCTGGCCGGGCCCGCCGCTCGCGGGCTCCTGCGCGCGGGGGGCGCGCCGCTGCCGGGCCGGCTCGCTCCGCGAAGTTCTTCAGCTGCGCGCCTTGGGCCAGATTGGTGCGACTTTGGGCTGCCGTGGCGAATTTCTGCTGCTGCTGCCGCTGCGTTGCTAGCTTTGCAAACAAGGATGCAGTACGTGCCTGACCGTTGCCGTGCTTGCCCGTTGGCAAGATGGAGAGGTGGGCGTGCACGTGGTGGGGGCCAGAGGGCCGCTCCCACCCGTTGGACTGGATGGCCAGTGGAATAAAGCGACGGCCGGCTGCCCAGCTGCTGGCTCTCTCGTTCATTCACTTCAACAGAAAAACAGAGAAAGCTTCTCTCTTCTTGTTCTTCCCCCAAACTCAAACCCTAGAACAAGAGAGCTCCAATCCTCCCTCCACTCCATTGATTTGTGCTCCAATCAAGTGAAGGAGTGTGCTCTAGAGATCGATTTGAGAGCTCCAAGAGGATCCCCTCCCTCTCCTCTCCCTCTCCATGGTTGGTGCTAGCTCATGAGAGGAGTTGGGAACCCTAGTGCATTGCATTTGTGATTCAATTTCGTGGCACTAGGTGGTGATTGCAAGTGTGGTTTTCTTGTTACTCTTGGTGATTCCCGACACCTAGACGATTGGAGTAAGATTGATTGGTGAGGGGATTTGGTGATTGTGTCCGCCCCCAATCAAGGTGATTTTGTGAGGGGTTGTTGTGCTTCCCCGGTGGAGGGCCAAATTGCAACTCTAGTGGATTGCTCGTGGCTTGTGGATCCTTGTCTTGTGTGGAGATTGCGGCTCCCCATTGGGGTCTTTGGCACCGAGCCAATTGAGCGGGCAACTCACCAAGCAAGTGCATCGCCACAACGAGGACTAGCTTGCCGGGAAGCAAGTGAACCTCGGTAAAAAATCATTGTGTTGATTTGTGATTGCCGAGGCTTCGACCTCCATTGTGATTGTGCTTGAGCTTCTCTAGGTGATTGGCTATCTTCATCTCTACGCGGCGGTATAAACCTTCATTCCCTCTTTACATTCCCGCAAAGTAGAATTGCTTGTTGTGGTCGGTCGGTGTCGGGTACCTAGATTAGGGGGTCCTAAATCAGGTACGTTAGAGAAAAATGACCCAACCCATCTTACCTTTAAATCTCCCGAGAATTAACCAGAGAAACCCCAATCCTCCTCACACCGGGCCGGCCCACTACCGGCCCGCAAGGCCTCGAGACCCGCCGGCTCAAGCAACGGCCGCTCACCCGCTCGAGAAGATAAATACGGAAACCGCTCGAGCGTACGATCGCCGAGACGATGACGTAAACCGCTCGAGCGAGCGACCGCTCGAGCGGGACGGAGAACGCCGAGCGAGCGGCCCGCTTCGAGTCCGCCCACAAACGTTACCTATCCAAGGCACGCACATGGCTACAGTATATGTAATAGTAGGAAGTATGCTTGCTCCGCCTAAACCCATGGCTACAGTGCGCGGCATGGTGAGAAGAACGCCGGTCACTTCTCCTATTCTGCTGCCCATACCCGGGATACAGGCATGCCAGGCAACACTATTACACCACGTCGAGTACTGTGGCGCGAGCGGCATTCCCTCCCGACGCCATCGTCAACACTCGTGCCACCAACTACGTCGTCCCGTCCGTCGCTCGGATCACGCCCCCTCGAGGCAGCTTCCAACCACTCGAGGAATGGTGACGGACGCAACCTGAACAAGGGACGCACAGTGTTCTGACTTTCCCACCTCGACGACCATACTGCGGGGTTCCCGGGCGCACGTGCTCGACTACGACAGCGCCATACCTCGACTACGTCAGCCCACGATCGAGAAGGACCAGCAGGCCATCGTCGACCATGCCGCTACTGAGCTCGAACAGACCGGAGAGAGCGTCTACGGTTCGGCGACTCGACACGGTGCATGTAGCTCGACGTCACGCCACGACAGCCCTATCTACTTTGTATTCCCGAGCCTCCCTTGGCCTATAAAAGGGAATGCCGGGGCCTAGTCTAGGGCGGGTTTTTCGGACGCCTTCATTCACAACACATTTCCAAGCACGCTAAGTCTCGGGACTCGCTTGTATTCACCTGTACAAGCACCCCGGTGCAAGATAATACAAAACTCTCCCCTCTCGCCGGACGTAGGGCACTCTTTGCCCGAACCGGGATAAACGATTGTGTCCATCTTGCATCACCATCCGGATTAGGGAGCACGCATAGAAATTTACTCGTTGGTGTAATACCCCCGGGGTACGAAACACCGACAGTTGGCGCGCCAGGTAGGGGGCTCGCGTGTTTTCACCCGATTCCCGCCATTTTCCGGATGGCATCACCCACTCCTTCGTTTCCGTTCGCCACGGTGATCTGGTTTGGAAGTCTAGAGTTCGTGTCGCTCGGCCCAGGCCACGACATGACTCTACTCTCGATCGGTGAACCAGGAGGGGGACGCTCGTCACCCCCGCACGCTGGTGGGGCCGCGCGCCGACCGCGCCACCATGGCTCGCCACCACGTCGCCGACGCCACCAGCATCGCCATCACAGCCAGCAAGCACAGAGCCTTGAGCACCCTGCTCGTGTGCCCTCCCAGCCAGATGCCACAACGCACCCAGCCGAGGTGCCAAGTGTGCGGCGGGAGGTGCCACATGGACAGGGAGTCCTTGACGTGGACCCTAGCTTCACGTTTGCCATGCGCTCGTCAAGAGAGCCCGGCGTAGCGCCTCGCGCGCGCGGCCGACGTCGCCCAACCTCGCGCCGCACGGATCTACCGAGCTCATCGCAGCTCCGTCTCGGGTTTACTAACGCCGCCACCACGTATGCCAACGAGATCCGGTCGGTCATGGGACCGCGGGAGAAGAGCCCCGGCCCCCTCCCCGCGTGTCACCATGGACCCGGGAGATCGTATGGCCGGCGCGCGAGGACCGCGGGTTTGACAGCACCCGGCTCACAACGCCACACCGCGGTCGGGGATATGCGCCGCAGATCGAGGAGAGAGCACGGGGAGGCCCCGGACGCCGTCTCCGCCGCTAACCTGACTCCGATGACTCGGACTCGGGGTGCTATGACCCGGCTCGCGAGTGTTTTCATCTCAACGACAACGTTCCGTCGGATGAGGAGACCGAGAGATGGCGCGCCGTGGCCGTCCCTACTGCCCAACCGGCGTACGTGACCCCGGCGGTCGGGACGTCGGCGGCCGCGGCCATGCGGGTGATTGAGCCACGCGGACCGCCACCACAAGCCCAAGATAACCGGCGGCTTGAAGACGACGCTCAAGCGGCACAATGGGCTCGGCTCGGGAAATCGAGGCCAAGATGAATGAGGAACGCGCAAACGGGAACCGCTCAAGCGCGCGGCGGGAGCAGAACCATCCGCCCCTCCTCGAGCTCTTGGCGCTCGAGGAAAGGCGCGAGACGTCTTCAACCGCATCGTCAACGACGGCGACCGTAAGCGCCACCCGAGCGGCCCATTTCCCTCGAGCAAGCCGGGAATGTACTTGCGGCGGCTATATGCCGCGGGACATGCCGGCGCCCTCGAATCCGCATGCATTACGGATACGAGATGAGATCCAAGGGCTCCTCCAAGTCGCGGCCGTCCAGCGGGCCGAGAGCTCGGCCTCGAGACGGCGTGAGGTAGCCCCGTAACAACCACGACACGAGCGGGAGGGTTCCGTCCACGGAGGCACCCTCGAGGTGGTAGAGCACCCGCTCGAGAACGCATCCTCGACAACCGCGCGCTTCAAGATGCGCGTCATGACATCAACGACAACCGACGACGCAAGGCCGCGGGTGCCGAGGACCGTGGCTACAAGGCCCATCGAGGGGACGCTACGACGCGACGAAGATCGGCGACTCTCGAGCCACCAGGCCCTCGAGTCTTCGGTCGAGCTATCCGCAACACACCGTTGCCAAACCCGTTTCGACCCCCACGAGCGTGGTCAAGTACAACGGGAGACCAAGCCGAGCTCGGGCCGGCCGACTTCCGCCGGGGCCCGCGCCCGGGAGGGGCTCGAGAGGATAAGGCAATCATACGCCGGCTCCCACGTTTCTCTCGACACCGCTCGACGGTGGCTCGAGGAGCTCCCCCCCATCGATCCACGATTGGGCCGACCTAGTCCAGATTTTCGAAGGGAACTTCAAAGGCACGTACGTCCGACCCGCAAGCAACTCGTGGGATCTCCAGAATCGCAAACAAAATGCCACGGAATCTCTCCGGGATTTTGCTCGACGTTTCTCCAACCGCGCACCGAGCCGCCGCACATCCCGGACCACGACGTCATCTTGGCGTTTGTCTCGTGCACCACGTGCAAAGAGCTCGTGCGAGCTCGGCGCAACCGCCCAAAGACGGTGAACGAGCTCATGGACGTCGTCGCCGACTACGCCGCCGGCGACGAGGCCGTGGGGGCCTTCTTTGGTGGGGGGAACAAGCCCGCGCCGTCCCCGGGGAGGCGGTGAGGGCTCGAGCAAGGACCGAAGAAGAGCGGGAAGAAGAAGAAAGGCAATCGCAAGGCAAGCGCGCGGTCGTGGAAGACGAGGTTGCCGCAGCCCGAGCGCAAAAAGCCTAGACCCTCCGGATGGGGGCGTTTTCGACAAGATCCGGGCGCCCGTGCCCCTACCACAAGGAGCCGGTCAAGCATAACCTCGAAGACCGCCGTATGCTTCGAGGTTACTTCAAGAAGCTTGGCATTGACAAGGACGATGGCAAGAAGGATAAGGGTGGCGAGGATCGAGCCAACGACGACGACGACGGTGGGTATCCGCCCATCACCGAGTGCTACATGATCTACGGCGGCCCGACCACCCGCATGACACGCCGAGAGCGGAAGGCCGAGCGCAGGAGGTTTTCGCCATAAAACCCACCACGCCTCAATTCCTCGACTGGTCGGATGCTCCCATCACGTTCGACCGTGATGATCATCCAGACCATGTCACCAATCCCGGCTCGTACCCTCTCGTCGTCGCGCCGATCATCCTCAACGCCCGCTTCACCAAGGTACTCATGGATGGAGGTAGCAGCCTCAACATCATCTACAGCTGATCTCCAGCCGAGCGCCGGGGGCTTCCACGGGGTGGTCCCTGGCAAGAAAGCGCTCACGATCGGCCGCATCGACCTCCCCGTCGTCTTTGGGACACGCTCGAACTTTCGTCGAGAGGTCTTAACTTTCGACGTACCCAGTTTCGAGGGGACGTACCACGCTATCCCGGGCAGGCCGTGCTACACAAAGTTCATGGCGATCCCGCCTATGCCTACCTCAAGCTCAAGATGCCGGGACCAAAAGGAGTCATCACCGTCGTTCCACGTACGAGCACGCCTACCACCGCGATGTGGAGTGCGTCGAGAACGGGAATCACCGATGAACGTGCCGGGAACATCCGAAGACCTAGCCATGATGCTCGATCACATGGCAACTCGGAGCCTCTCCTCCAACACCCAAGCGACAGGCTGGCAACTTCGACCCCGCCGACGACACCAAGAAGATTCCGCTCGATCCAAGCTCCTCGGGGGAAAAGACGCTGGTCATCAGCGCCTCCCTTGACAGCAAATAGGAAGCAGTGCTCGTCAACTTTCTCCGCGCAAACGCTGACATGTTTGCGTGGAGTCCCTCGGACATGCCCGGCATACCGAGGATGTCGCCGAGCACGCCTTGGAGATCCGTCCCGGTTCAAGACCCTGTCAAGCAACGCCGCGCCGCTTCGACGAGGAGAAGCGTAGGATCATCCGCGAAGAGGTCGAGAAGCTCGAGAAGGCCGGATTCATCAAGGAGGTACATCATCCCGAGTGGTTAGCTAATCCCGTATTAGTAGAGAAAAAGAATGGGAAAATGAGGATGTGTGTAGATTACACTAGTTTAAATAAAGCATGTCCCAAAGTCCCATTTCCTTTACCTCGAATAGATCAAATCGTTGATTCCACTGCGGGTTGTGAAGTACTTTCTTTCCTCGACGCCTACTCGGCTACCACCAAATCAAAATGAAGGAGTCCGACCAGCTCGCGACTTCATTCATCACCCCCATGGGCATGTATTGTTATGTCACAATGCCTTTCGGCCTTCGAAACGCCGGGGCAACATACCAACGCTGCATGCTCCATGTCTTCGAGAAACACATAGGAGAGACCGTCGAGGCCAACGTCGATGACATCGTTGTCAAGACTCGAAAAGTAGAAAACCTTATCGAGGACCTCAAGTTGACGTTTGGATGCCTTCGGGCTAAGAACATCAAGTTGAATCCCGAGAAGTGTGTCTTCGGCGTGCCTCGAGGCATGTTATTAGGGTATATCGTCTCCCGCGGCATCGAGGCCAATCCCGAGAAGGTCGCGGCCATCATGAGAATGGGGCCGATTCGAGACCTAAAAGGGGTACAAAAGATCACCGGATGCTTAGCCGCACTCGTCGGTTCATTGCGCGCCGGGAGAAAAAGCTTTGCCTCGTACCGGCTCCTCGAAAATCCGAGCACTTCACGTGGACGCCCGAGGCAGAGGAGGCCCTCTCGAAACTGAAGAGCATGCTCACATCTCCTCCTGTGCTCGTGCCGCCTCGACCGGCTCGAGACAGTCTACCCGCCGAATCCCTCCTCCTCTATGTTGCCGCAACCACTCGAGGTGGTCGCACACAGCCATAGTGGTCGAGAGGCGGAAGAGGGGCACGCGCTCCCCGTCCGGCGGCCGGTGTATTTCATCGTGAGGTGCTCTCGGACGCCAAGGTTCGATACCCCCATATCCAAAAGCTGCTCTACGCAATCGTACTCACCCGTCGAAAACTCCAAAGACTACTTTCTTAGCCACCCGGTGACGGTGGTAACATCATTCCCACTTGGGGAAATTATCCGTAACCGGAAGTCGTGGGTCGAATCGCCAAGTGGTCGGCCGAGCTCATGGGCGAGACCATCACGTACGCCCCACGTAAGGCTATCAAATCTCGAGTGCCGGCCGACTTTGTCGCCGAGTGGACCGACGTCCAACTCCCTCGGCCCAGATCCAGCCGAGCCGTGGACCATGTACTTCGACGGGTCACTTATGAAGACAGGAGCGTGCACGGGCTTGCTCTTCATCTCACCTCTCGGAGTACACATGCGTTACGTAGTACGCATCCACTTTGCCGCCTCGAACAACATGGCGAGTATGAGGCGCTCGTTAATGGGTTGCGCATTGCCATCGAGCTTGGGGTCCGACGCCTCGATGCTCGGGCGACTCGCGGCTTGTCATCGACCAAGTAATGAAAGCCTTGAGCTGCCATGACAAAAAAATGGACGCATACCGCAGTGAGGTGCGCAAGTTGGAAGCCGGTTCCATGGTCTCGAGCTCAACCACATCCCAAGGCGCTTCAATGAGGCCTGCAGACGAGCCGGCCAAAATCGCTTCATCTCGAGCGCCGCTACCACACGACGTCTTCTCGAAAGACCTCCATGAGCCATCCGTAAAGTGGGACTCGGGGGCGGGCAGACCCGTTGAGCCCCTTCGACGGGGCCACAAATCATGGAGATCGACCGGGCTACGAGCCCGCCAACCGGGGCGTGCACCATTCCTCGAGTATCTCATTCGAGGAGCCGCGAGGATCGAACGAGGCGAGACGACTAGCTCGTCGAGCCAAAACTTACGTCCTTACGGAGACGACAGAGCTCTATCGCCGGAGCCCAACCGGCGTACTCCAACGGTGCATCTCGATCGAGGAAGGCAGAAGCCGCTCGAGACATGCACTCGGGAGCTTGTGGTCACCACGCCGCGCCAAGAACCCTTGTCGGGAACGCATTCCGGCGAGGCTTTTACCGGCCCACGCAACCGTTGACGCCATCAAGCTTGTTCGAGCGTGTGAAGGATGCCAATTCTACGCCAAGCAAACGCATCTTCCAAGACACGCGCTCCGATGATCCCCCTCACATTGCCATTTGCGGTCCGGGGGCTCGATCCGGTCGGACCCCTCAAAAAGACGACGGAGGCCACACCCACTTGCTCGTGGCCATCGATAAGTTTACCAAGTGGATCGAGGCCAAGCCCATCACTAACATCCGCTCGGAGCGAGCGGTCGAGTTCTTCACCGACATCATCCATCGCCGGAGTCCCTAACATCATCATCACCGACAATGGCACCCGGTTCACGGGCAAAAGTTCTTGGACTTCGCGATCGGAACCACATCCGTGTGTGGCGGTCTAGCCGCCTACCCTCGAACTAACGGCCAAGTTGAGCGCGCAAATGGCATGATCTTGCAAGGTCTAAAGCCAAGGATTTTCCAACGCTTGAACAAACACGGCAACAAGTGGGTGACCGAACTCCCATCCGTCCCGTGGAGTTTGCGGACGACCGAGAGTCGAGCCACCGGGTTCACCCCGTTCTTCTTGGTCTATGGGTCCGAGGCCGTCCTCCCCACCGACCTCGAATACGGGTCCCCGACTCGGGGCCTACAACGAGCGACAAATCGGGAAAGACCGGCAAACGCCATCGACCAAGCCGAAGAAGCTCGAGACACGGCGCTCCTACACTCGCGCGCTACCAACGTGGCTACGGCAATATCATGAAAGGAATGTGCGCAAGAGGGATTTCAACGTCGGCGATCTCGTGCTCCGTCGACGCCAAGATAACAAGGGGCGCCACAAGCCGACTCCTCCCCGGGAAGGTCCGTTCATCGTGGTCAAAGTGTTGAAACCGGGGACGTACAAGTTAGCCGACGGAAAAGGCTCGACCCTCACCAACGCGTGGAACATCGAACAGCTACGTCGCTTTTTCTCCTAGGCCTCGATGCCTTGTACATATTTTCGCTTAAATTTTACCGCCGTATGAGTAAATAAGTCAATTTCTTACTTTTTGTTCATACGCAAGGTGGGCTCGACTTTGTTTCCACAAAGTCAAGCCCCCTCGGGGGCTAGACCGGGGGAACCCCCGAAGTCCTCGAAAAAACGCACCTAGTTTTTTCAAAAACGATTGCTCGACGTAATCTTTCCCCTCCTCGCCTCGAAACTTTTCGAAAGCTAAGTATTTGCGTTACCTCGAGCTCGTCGAGCCGTGGCAATCGAGCACAAGGCTTCCCACGCTTCCGAGCTACGGCACCTTAACTCATCCCCTCTCGAAATGGTCCGAGCACGCCGCCAACGCTTAGCTAAAACAAAGTAAAGGCGGGAAGTGGAAAATGACATCAAGCGCAAGGAGAAAACTAGAGCATAACGATTAACGATTATAAACATCGAGTATTACGGTTCAAGGCCACTTGGGCCACTCCCATAACCAAAAATACTTGTTTTCTTACAAGGGCCTTGTTGCCCAGTTACGGCTCGCAGCGGTTGGAATCTACTCTACGCCCGGCGGGAGGACTTCATGCGCAGATCGCCTCCAAGACGGGCGCCCGGTTCTTCGCCTCGGCCTTGAGCCGCTCGATCCGGGGTTGACCCTCCTTCTTGCTCGCCCTCGACGTAGGCAAAGCCGCTCGCCACGGCCTCCATCCCGGTCCGGCCTCCTCCTCGAGACGCCGAACCCCGAGTAGAAGATAGCCATCGTCCGCGCGCTAGCCGAAGACGAGGGCATCTCGGACACGGCCCCGCAGAAGCGCCGAACTCGACGACTCGGTTGGCGTACCCACGGCGGCGTCGGCCCCTCGACGTCCACCATGGGCGCGAAGCCCCAGCTTGGCGCCGAGGGTGTCGATGGCGCCGGTGATGCGGGCCTTGGACGAAACCGCGCCATCAAGCAACACCTGGGTCAGCCTTGCGTCCTCACGCGCACCCGCCAGGTCCGCCTCCAAACCTGAAAAAGATGACAAGAATCGAGTACTTAATCGTACTCGAGCAACCCGTATAAGTCACGCACGAAAAAGGACTAAAAGGCTCGAGCACTCACCGGTGCGGCGGGTCGAGAGCCTTTGCTCACGATCGAGCGCCCGCATAAGTTCACCCTCTTTCTCCGGAGGACGCGCTCGACGTCGTGTTTCTCCACGCGCGGCTCCTCATAAGCCCCGCCGCACCCCGGATGGCAAGGTCCTTCGTCGTCATCTCTAGGCGGAGATTTACCGCTCCGTCCGGAGACCGCCGGCCCGCTCTTTCTCCGCTTCAAGCGCGCTAGCAAGGGCCTCTTTTCGGCAGCCACCCGGTGACCGAGGCCCGGAGCTCCTTCACGTAGGCCTCGACGCCGGCCTTCTCCTTCCGGAGCTGCTCCATGTCCCGCCGCTTGGCCTTGTAGCCCAGCCGCCGCGGTAGCCGCGTCCCGCTTGAGCCGCTCGAAGGCCGCATGCGGCCGCGCATAATTCGGGCGAGCGGTCTCGGCCTCGCGCGGCCCGAGCGAGCTTCACCTGCCTCCTCGCGCGCCCCGGCCTCCGCGCCACTCGAGCGAGTTCGTCGTGGGCTTTCTTGGCATCCTCCTTGGCGGCGTCCGGGCGGCGTTGGCCTCGAAGAAGCCGGCAGACCGGTGCGGCTCTGCCTCAGCATCCCGCCCCAAGCGCACATACCGCCGGATTTCGTCCTCACTCTCACAGAGAGCGCGGATGTGAACCGACTTGGCGTATGAACAGCTTTGCGCCGTCTAAAGCCACGAGAGAGGAAAAGTCAAATACAAGTAGCGATAAGTCAAACACAAATAAAAGGGAGGCGTGCTCGAAGGTACTTACAGAAGAAAGCCGGGGCAGGTCCTCGGAGACGAGCGACAGAGCGGCCTTCAGAGCGTGTTCAAGCCACTGACGGCGCTCCTCGGCCTCCGTATGCGCCTCGAGCTCCCTCTGATCGTTCATCACGATCGCAGGGGCCTCGTGGTCGAGAGGGTCGGGGAGCACCAGCGGCGGCCTTTCCCACAAAGGGAATTCCTCCCGCATCTCCTTGTCGACGGAGGAGTGGAGTCTCCTCACTGCCTCCAAATCGACGCCCGCCGTCACCACCCGCTCAGCCAGGGCAGTCGGACGTTGCGGCAGGCCCTGGGAAGAGGACGCCTCCTGGGCAAGCGCTCGCGCCTCGAGCCTCCTCCGTTCTTCAATAGAGGCACCGGAGGGCTCAACGGGTCCGAGACCAACCGACCGCATATGGCCGTCAACGATGGCGCCGCCGTCCGCCTCCTCCGGGCCTCCTCCGGTGGTCGGCCTCGGACATAACGGTGAACTCCACCTCGCCCGTCGTCGAGTCGGGCACAAGGTGAGGCACCACGACCTCCCCAACCGCGGCCGTGGCGGCGGCGCCGATGTGGCGCTGCGGTGCTCCTCGTATCGCTCCTCCCTTTGATCGCCGCCCGGTGCTCATCGCCGCCTACGGCGGCGGGCGGCTCCGCCTCGCGCCCCACCTCCAGCTGCTGCTCCTCTTGCTCGCCCCCGCGCTCCACTTGCGGCCGGATCTCCTCGATGCCGGCGGCGGCAGGATGCACCACCGGTCCCACCTGCTGCACCACCGGCTCCTCCGCCTTCTCACCCTCCGGTGTGGCGCGGGGTGCTCCTCGAGCGCATCCTCTCGAGCGGCGGCCGGGCCTCACCCTCCTCAACCCGTTGCCCCCGAGGACTCGACCTCCATGTCCCGAGGAGGGGTTGAGGCCCGGCTCGGCCGGGCTCGTGCACCGGTCCCGCCTCCGCATCTCCACATCTCCCACGGCCGGCCGGCGGCCGCGGGCGTCTCCTCCCCCTCCTTCTCCCCGCGCTCCTCCTCGAAGCCGGCGCAGCCGACCGGCCAGAAGACCGGGCGCCCGAGCCCGGACTCTCCTCGAGCACGATGGGCCGCCGCTCCGATCCGGCCCCGTCGCCGCGCCCGACGCCATTGCCCTTTGCTCGCCCGCCGCCGCGTCGCCCGGGCCGCGCCCGACGATGCCGGGGTCTCGAGCGGACGGCGGTCAAGGCCGTGGTGGTGGTGGCGTCCTCTCTCCTCCGCTGCCTTGGCCACGACCCCGGCACCTACACGGGATGCGGCCGCCATCGGGACCGCCGCGCTTGAGCGCATCCTTGGCCCGCTCTAACCAAATGGGAGTAGAGGGAGGGAGAGTCACTCCACCCGGCATCGACGGGTGCCGCCGACCCTCCCGTGGTCCTCGGCCTCTTAGTAGGCACCATGGAAGGGAGGGATGGCAAGGACCGCAGGGAACGCTTAGTCCCGGGAAGAAAGAGAAAAACAAAAAATCATTGTGACAAAATACTCGCACACAAACAAAACAATGCATTAGGGAGTAGGTCGACCGGGAGACTTACCCGCGGTCGGAGTAAGCGCCGCTCAAGCCGCTTGGCTTGCTCGGAGCGCTCGGGGGCTTCCGAGCCTCGCTTGCCCCCTCGAGTCACTCGAGGACTTGGGGGCCTCGAGCCCGCCGCTTGTGCCGCTCGAGGGCTTCGAGACCCCGGCGGCCGCTCCCGTTTTAGCCGACTCCTTGGGCGGCTCGGGCACGGCGTCCCTCACGGATCCCGGGACCCGCGGGTCGGATCCGCTCCGCCCGGCGGCCGCTAGAGGGAGCCCCGGCCCGCCTCGCCGGACCGTGCGAAGATGAAGTGCGCACATTTGCAGCCTCCCGCGCCGGTGCGCGCCCGTTGAAGAAGAACGGTGGCGGGAGGAAGATTCCCGCCGCGTCGGAGACGGCGCCGCCGCGCCGGGAGACGGCGCCCGCCCGCCATGGCTAGGAAGGACGGGGCGACTCCTCCCGCCGCCCGCTTGAGCCGGCGACGACGAGCGAGCGCGGCGGGCCGGAGTGTTGGGACGCCCCACCCCGTTGCCCCGTTTGGGGCCGGCGACGGCGCTCGAGCACCGCGGCTCGACGACCCTCCTCCCGCGACCCGCTCGAACCGGCGACGAGTCGTCGCGCAGAGGCCCGGGCGCCAACGTTGGCTCCGCACGCGAGAGCGAGCAAGCGTCGGGGGCTCGAGCGACGACGGCGTCATCACCCCGCCGCATCATCATCATCGTCATCATCATCCTCCCCTCGTCCTCATCGGACGACTCGAGACCGGGGTCCGGTCGGTCGGGTCCGCCGCCAGGGCGTATTTCACGTTCCCGGCGGCGCTAGCCTTGCGCTTCTCCTTCTCCTCTAGCGCAAGGGCTTTCGCGCCTTCTCCTCCCTCCTCGAGACCACGGCGGTATGTGCTCGTTCGCCCCTCAGCGTCTTACCTCACGGTCGGGCGCGTCCTCCTTCACCGGGGCCTCGACTCCGCGTGATCGTTGATATTCGGACGAAAGAACAGCCTCGATAAGGATTGCTCGAATAAAAGAAACGACGAAGAGAAGATCTCGAGAAAACTTACGTAGCCGAGCGGTGTTGTACTCCGGACGCATGCGGAAGAGGCCGACTTGGTTCTCGCCAAAGTTCCTCCCCCGTCGATTGCGTCACGCACCCGAGCCACGATCGTAGCGGCCGGGAGAGGCTCGTCGGACATCCCGCCGGCCGCAAGCACCGCAGGTCGGCGTTCTCCGTCATCCGGTCGAGCCGCAGCGGCGCTCGGCGAGCGAGAGCACCCGGCGGCCGTGGAACTCGGCGACCACATGCGCGATGTTGAGGAAGAAGTTGCCGGACCTCCGGTTTGCGCAGCTCGAGATGGCGTCGAGCAAAGAGTTCATGCGGGGCCGGCGCGCCGCCGGCCGGCCATGCGCCCGCTGAAACCGGGCTCGGTTAGCACCGCGCCGGTATATTCGGAAGAGGCCCCCCTCGTTGCGGAGGTAGAACCATTCTCGATCCCGGTTGGCATTGTTCGACGACCACGTGCCGGACAACCAAGCATTCCTTCCTCTTCTCACCGAGCGGCGGGAACCCGCTCGAACATAGCGGCGGATCTTCGGCCGCACCACATCCTCCTTCTCCTTCTCCTCCTCCTCTTCCTCATTGTCCTCCTCGTTCTCCTCCTCCTCCTCGTCATCATCATCACCGTCGTCGTCGGCGGCCTTCTTGCTCTTCACCGCCTTGGTGAAGAGCGTCGCCTTGAAGACGTGGGTGAACAGTCCCATCGCGGCGCCATCCCCAAATATCCTCGCACACGGCGGCATAGGTAGCCGCGAGCGAGATGGAATTGGGGTTGAAATGCCGGAGCTCGACCCGAAATGGTGGGGAGCGCCCGCATGAAGCGGCTCGACCGCGCACCAAGTCCCCGCCGGTGGAACCCGATGAAGCTCGAATGTAGCCCCGCGGGGATTGGGCTCGAGGTCGCCGTCGTCCGCACCCTCCACTCGTAACCCTCCGCCGGATTAGGCGGAAGTAATGCGCCGTTCACCGATTGAGCAAAGATTCCTCGGCCACCGTAGACCGAGGCCACGGAGCGCGTCCGCCATCACCACCGGCACGAAGGCTTGGCGGCACCCTTGCCCTTGCCCTTGCCCTTGCCTTTACCACAGCGCCCGGCCGGAGCTCGGCCCGTCTTCTTGGATGACCTCCCCATGACGGTGACGGGAGCGGAAGGGGGGAGAACGGCGGGCCGCAACGCAACAGCATAGCCGATGGCGCGGGAGCGGTGGCGCAGAGAATGAGGCGGTCACGGGCTAGAATGGCGTGGCGGTCACGGCGGTGGCGGCAACGGCGATTGCGAAGACGGCGGCGGCAGATTGGATCTAAGACGAGCACAACCGCCGGCATAGGCGGCGAGGAAGGCAAGATTGCGGGAAGAAGAACCAGGACCCCGCTCCTCTATATTTATAGAGCCCAAGATGATCCGCGTGAACCACGTTCAACGGCCCGCATTACGCCATCCAATGGCCGCGCGCACCCGGCGGACTCGACGAAAAACGGTAACCGCATTAAATGCCCTGACAAACCGTCACCTACTTTTTAGGCGCACACGACGCGAGGTGGAGCGGAACCGTCGCCACGATCACCACGATACGCCGGTTTCCACCTAAAAAGGCGCGCCGCTTGCAACGGACAAACGCGCATCAAATAAGCGCAATGACGGACGTCTCGACGGACGGTCCCTTACACGGTAAGAAACCCGGGGACTCCGGTCCCACAAGTAAGTCTCGAGGAGCGGAGGCCGACCCACGGGACGGGTTCGAACAGCCGCCCTCGAGCACCCGAGTTAGGGGCGCCAATGGGAAGGAACCCTCGAAAAGTTCCGCTCGAGAACGAACCCTCGAACCCGGATGGCGTGTCCAAGGCCGGGCACTACGTATCTAAGAGATCCCGCCGACGGAGGCGCTCGAGCCGCCGGCCCCTCGAACGGGACCGGTCCTCCGGAAACTAAGAGCCCGGCTTCAATGAGGGCGCCCGGCCACGGCCGTCTCTCCTCGAAAGGAGACGAGCTCTCACTTGGACTACCCGCCATCAGCTCACAGAGGGGTGTGGCGCTCGCTCGACCGCGAGTAGTGTCAGACCCCTCGTCACTTGGATTTGATCCAAGAGATCCAGCGAACCGGATCACGACTCCGGCCCGGCCTATCCGGGGCACGGGGCTCGAGTCATACAAAAACCTCCCTCGACACGAGGAGGAGCGGGAAAAACTCGGGGGCTCGAACAAAGAGAACAGAAATCTTCGCGCTCGAGATACCACAACTCCAATTAATAATACCCTTGCCCAAAATCGTTCATCTCAAAGCCCCCAGAGGAATGCCTCATTCCTCTGGGGCCTCGGGGGCTACCCCCGCGGGGGACGCTCGCGCGCCCCCCAAGGAGAAAGGATGAAATGACTCCTCGAAATACCGACAATAATCCCAACTCTAGGTACTTTAACTCCACTTCATGATCCCTTGTTTGAAGTTTCACAATCAAACAAGGGCTCGGGGGCTACTGTCGGGTACCTAGATTAGGGGGTCCTAAATCAGGTACGTTAGAGGAAAATGACCCAACCCATCTTACCTTTAAATCTCCCGAGAATTAACCAGAGAAACCCCAATCCTCCTCACACTGGGCCGGCCCACTACCAGGCCCGCAAGGCCTCAGAGACCTGCTGGCTCAAGCAACGGCCGCTCACCCGCTCGAGAAGATAAATACGGAAACCGCTCGAGCGTACGACTGCTCGAGACGATGACGTAAACCGCTCGAGCGAGCGACCGCTCAAGCGGGACGGAGAACGCTCGAGCGAGCAGCCGCTCGAGTCCGCCCACAAACGTTTCCTATCCAAGGCACGCACATGGCTACAGTATATGTAATAGTAGGAAGTATGCTTGCTCCGCCTAAACCCATGGCTACAAGGCGCGGCATGGTGAGAAGAACGCCGGTCACTTCTCCTATTCCGCCGCCCATACCCGGGATACGTGCATGCCGTGCAACACTATTACACCACGTCGAGTACCGTGGCGCGAGCGGCATTCCCTCCCCGACGCCATCGTCAACACTCGTGCCACCAACTACGTCGTCCCGTCCCGTCGCCGGACACGCCCTCGAGGCGGCTTCCAACCACTCGAGGAATGGTGACGGACGCAACCCGAACAAGGGACGCACGGTGTTCGACTTTCCCACCACGACGACCATACTGCGGGGTTCCCGGCGCACGTGCTCGACTACGACAGCGCCATACCTCGACTACGTCGCCCCCACGATCGAGAAGGACCGGCAGCCATCGTCGGCCATGCCGCTGCTGTGCTCGAACGAGACCGGAGAGAGCGTCTACGCTTCGGCGACTCGACACGGTGCATGTAGCTCGACGTCACGCCACGACGCCCCTATCTACTTTGTATTCCCCGAGCCTCCCCTTGGCCTATAAAAGGGAATGCCGGGCCTAGTCTAGGGCGGGTTTTTCGGACGCCTTCATTCACAACACATTTCCAAGCACGCTAAGTCTCGGGACTCGCTTGTATTCACCCTCGCACAAGCACCCGGTGCAAGATAATACAAAACTCTCCCCTCTCGCCGGACGTAGGGCACTCTTTGCCTGAACCAGGATAAACGATTGTGTCCATCTTGCATCACCATCCGGATTAGGGAGCACGCATAGAAATTTACTCGTTGGTGTAATACCCCCCGGGGTACGAAACACCGACAGTCGGGAACCACTCTTTGTGTAGATTAAATCCCGTGGGTAGAATTGTTTGTTCGGTTACTGGTGAACCGTCTTTGTGTAGCTTATCACCGAGGTTGTTGTGCAATTAATTTGTGTAGCTTTGGATTGTGTAGGACGGCTTGCATAGAGTAGTCGAAGCTTTAGCTTTGCACATTTGCCGCCTAGCTATCTAATTTGTTGTCTAGTGTCTTTGCTAGAATTTTTATTAGGCTATTCACCCCCTCTAGCCATTGTGACCTTTCACGTGGTATCGGAGCCGGCACCGTTTGTTTGAGTTGGATTAACATCCTACGGTGAAACAATGGCATTGGTTATGCATATCAACAACACCAAGAAGGCACCATCATTTCGAGGTGATGACTATGGCAAATGGAAGCTTAAGATGAAGAGTCATCTCAAGTCAATCAACCTTGAGGTATGGAAGGTAGTGGAAACCAAGTTTGAGCTTGTTGAGGGTGCGGTGCCAACACCGGCCGAAGAGAAGAAGCAAACAAGCCAATGATGTTGCCGTGAGTGCTTTCCATGAGGCACTTGATGATAAAGCTTTTGAGCTCATCAAGAACCTTGAGGTGGCTCATGACATTTGGAAGAAGCTAGAAGAAGCTTATGAGGGCACCGAAAGTGTCAAGACCGCAAGAGCATACATGTTGCAAGAGAAGTTTGCAAGCTTCTCAATGAAGGAGGATGAGAGTGTGCCGGAGATGTTCCATAGGCTCCAAGTCATTGTCAATGAGCTCAAGGGACTTGGGGAAGAAATTAAGGATTCTCAATTCTCCACCAAGTTCATGAGGTGTCTTCCCAAGAGATTTGACATGTTGAAGACCGTCATGGTGAAGACAACCATGAAGGAGAAGCCAACTCCCAACCAAGTTCTTCAAGAGATCATGGCCGATGATGAGTTTAGAGAAGATCATGAGAAGGAAGAGTTGGTGAAGAAGAAAAAGAAGGAAAGTGAGAAGAAGGATGATGACAAGAAGAGTGTGGCATTCAAGGCCACATCATCCAAGAGCAAGGGCAAGAAGAAGAAAGAAGAGTCTTCAAGTGAAGATGAACCATGCTCAAGCTCAAGTGGACAAGAAGATGAAGTAAGTGAACAAATGGCACTTCTTGTGAAGAGAATGGGGAAGCTCATGAAGAAGGGGTACCGGTCCAAGGGCAAGAGAAGCTCATCCAAGTCTAGTGACCGTCCCATGAAGTGCTTAGGTGCAATGGCAAGGATCATCTCATTGCCAAGTGTCCCTATGCAAGTGATGATGAAGATGCCATGAGAAAGGAGAGGAAGAAGCAAGAGAAGAAGAAGGAGGAGAAAGACTTCTCTCACAAGAAGAAGAAGGGTGAATCTCATGTGGCAACTTGGGAGAGTGATTCATCTTCCTCAAGTGATGATGATGATGATTCCAAGAAGAAGAAGAAGAAGGGGCACGCAAGCATTGCTATTCAAGAGAAGCTTTCTCTATTTGGTGCTCCATCGACTTGCTTCATGGCCAAGGCCACTAAGGTAAAACCTCCACCCGATAGTGATGATGAGAGTGATGATGATGATGAGACAACAAAAGAAGAACTCTTTGTCATGCTTGAGGATTGCAAGGGTGCTTTCAATGACTCTAGGAAAGAATGTAGGGGCTTGCGCAAGGATAAACAAAACCTTGAGCAAGAACTTAAGGAGTTGAGGGCCTCTTATGAGAGTCTAAAGGTAGACCATGAGAAGCTAGAGATTGCTCACTCCAAGCTTGAAAAAGCTCATTCCTCTCTAGTTGAGAAGCAAGAGAAAGTGCAATCACAAGTAGTGAACATAGAAAAGAAAAATGTGTCCACATCATGTGATTTACTTGATGACTCAATTGTTGTTGCATCACTTGGCCTTTCATGTTCTTATACCTCTACCTCATCTAGTAGTGTTGGTCATGCATGTGATTCTACACTAGTAGTTGAGAATGAGTCTCTTAAGAAGAAAGTCAAGGAGCTCAATCACACCTTGGCTAAGGCTTATGGTGGAGAGGACCGCTTGCTTATGTGCTTGGGTAGCCAAAGGGCTTCTCTCTACAAAGAGGGATTGGGCTATAACCCCAAGAAAGGCAAGGCCGCTTTTGCTCCTCACAAGACTAGTTTTATGAAGAACAATGGTAGCTATTGCAAGAGTTGCAAGCAAGTTGGTCATTTAGAGCATGCATGCAAGAACAAGAACACTAGTGCCTCCTCTTACAAGTTGAGTGCTTCTTACATGCTTGTTAAGAGTGAGAGTGGTGTGAGTGCTAGATTCATTGGTACACCATGGATGAGCTCAAAGAAGAAAGCTATTTGGGTGCCAAAGACTCTAGTGACTAACCTTCAAGGACCCAAGCAAAAGTGGGTACCTAAAGCTTGATGTCTTCTTGTAGGTCAATTACAAAGCCGGAGGAGGCATTGGGTGCTTGATAGTGGTGCATCAAATCATATGACCGGTGAAGATAGTATGTTCAAGTCACTTGACAAGAATGACAATGGTGGATTCAACTCCATCACTTTTGGTGACAATAGCAAGGGTGATGTCATGGGGCTTGGAAAGGTTGCAATTTCTAATGACAAGGATCTCTCCAATGTGTTGCTAGTTGATACTTTGAACTTCAACCTTTTGTCGGTGGCACAATTGTGTGATCTTGGCTACAAGTGCATATTTGATGACAAGCATGTTGAGGTAGTGAGCAAGGATCAAGCAAATATCATCTTCAAGGGGTTTAGACATGGAAGCTTGTACTTGGTTGATTTCAATGCTAGTGAAGCTCAACTTTCATCATGTTTGATTGGCAAGTCAAGCAAGGGGTGGCTATGGCATAGGCGCCTTGGACATGTTGGCATGAAGCAATTGAACAAGTTGGTGAAGCATGATCTAGTGAGAGGCTTGAATGATGTCACATTTGAGAAGGATAGACCTTGTAGTGCATGTCAAGCCGGCAAGCAACATGGGAACTCACATCCCAAGAAGAATGAGATGTCAACTTCAAGAGCGTTTGAGTTGTTGCATATGGACTTGTTTGGCCCAACTCACTACACATCAATTGGGGGCAACAAGTATGGATTTGTGATTGTGGATGACTACACAAGATACACTTGGGTGTTCTTCCTCTATGACAAGAGTGAAGTCTATGATCTATTCAAGTCATTTGTCAAGAGGGTGCAAAATGAGTTTGACACTACCATCAAGAAGATAAGAAGTGACAATGGGAGTGAATTCAAGAACACAAGAGCTGAAGAGTTGTGTGATGAGCTTGGAATTGTGCATCAATTCTCACCAACCTACACTCCCCAATCCAATGGTGTAGTTGAGAGGAAGAATAGGACTTTGATTGAGATGGCAAGAACCATGCTACTTGAGTACAATGTGAGTGAAAAGTTTTGGAGTGATGCCATCAACACGGCTTGCTACTATAGCAACCGCCTCTATTGCCATGGGAAGTTAGAAAAGACTCCATATGAAATCTTGAATGGGAGGAAGCCCAATATTGCTTACTTTCGAGTCTTTGGTTGCAAGTGTTACATACTCAAGAAGGGGCAAAGACTTGGCAAGTTTGACAAGAGATGTGATGAGGATTTCTTCTTGGCTACTCTACTTCTAGCAAAGCTTATAGAGTGTGGAACTTGGCTAGTGGGCTAGTTGAAGAGGTTCATGATGTTGAATTTGATGAAACCCAAGGCTCTCAAAGTGAAGATCAAAATCATGATGATGTGGATGGAGAGCAATTGAACAATGCAATGAGGCACATGGACATCGGTGACATTCGGCCAAGGCAAGTTGATGATGATGGTGAGGTGCAAGTGCCAACTCAAGTAGTGATTCAAGATTCAAATGAGGCAAGCACTAGTGGTACTCAACATGAAGATCAAGGTCAAGCAAGCAATCCCAATCAACTAGTGCTTCAACCTTCAAGCATTGCAAGAGATCATCCTCTAGATCATGTTATTGGTGACATTCAAAGAGGTGTACAAACAAGATCAAGATTGGCTAGCATATGTGAGCACTACTCCTTTGTGTCATTCATTGAGCCAACTAAGATTGATGAAGCATTGAAGGATCCGGATTGGATAAATGCAATGCATGAGGAATTGAATAACTTCACTAGAAATGAAGTTTGGGAGCTTGTTGAGAGGCCAAAGAAGCACAATGTGATTGGCACCAAGTGGGTCTTCAAGAACAAGCAAGATCAAGATGGATTGGTTGTGAGAAACAAAGCAAGACTAGTGGCACAAGGTTACACTCAAGTGGAGGGTCTTGACTTTGGAGAAACATATGCACCGGTGGCAAGATTGGAGGCAATTAGAATCCTATTAGCCTATGCTTGTGCTCACAATATCAAGCTTTATCAAATGGATGTGAAGAGTGCATTTCTCAATGGGTTCATCAATGAAGAGGTCTATGTTGAGCAACCTCCCGGTTTTGAAGATGACAAGAAGCCCAATCATGTTTATAAGCTCAAGAAGGCATTGTATGGCTTGAAGCAAGCTCCAAGGGCATGGTATGAAAGATTGAGGGATTTTCTTCTCTCCAAAGGCTTCAAGATGGGTAAAGTTGACACCACTCTCTTCACCAAGAAGATAGAAGATGAATTATTTGTGTTGCAAATATATGTGGATGATATCATCTTTGGATCAACCAACCAATTCTTTTGTGAAGAGTTTGCTAAGATGATGGCTAGTGAGTTTGAAATGTCTATGCTTGGAGAGCTAAGCTACTTCCTTGGTCTTCAAATCAAGTGTCGGGTACCTAGATTAGGGGGTCCTAAATCAGGTACATTAGAGGAAAATAACCCAACCCATCTTACCTCTAAAAACCCCGTAAACTAGTTAACCAGAGAAACCCCAATTCTTCTCGCACCGGGCCGGCCCAAGATCGCCCGCAAGGCCTCAAAAACCTTCCGCTCAAGCAAACGGCCGCTCACCCGCTCGAGAAGAGAAATACGGAAACCGCCGAGCGTGCGATCGCCGAGACGGTGACGTAAACCGCTCGAGCGAGCGACCGCTCGAGCGGGACGGAGAACGCCGAGCGAGCGCCCGCCGAGTCCGCCCACAATCATTACCTATCCAAGGCACGCACATGGCTACGTATATGTAATAGTGTGAAGTGTGCCTCGCTCCGCCTAACCCCATGGCTACGGTGCGCGGCATAGTGAGAAGAACGCCGGTCACTTCTCCTATTCCGCCGCCCATACCCGGATACGTGCATGCCAGGCAACACTATTACACCACGTCGAGTACTGTGGCGCGAACGGCATTCCCTCCTGACGCCATCGTCAAACACTCCGTACCACCAACCACGTCGTCCCGTCCCGTCGCTCGGGATCACCGCCCTCGAGGCAGCTTCCAACCACTCGAGGAGTGGTGACGGACGCGACTTGAACGAGGGACACACGGTGTTCCGTCTTTCCCACCTCGACGACCATACCGCGGGGTTCCCGGCGCACGTGCTCGACTACGACAACGCCATACCTCGACTACGCGTCCCCACGACCGAGAAGGACGAGCAGGCCATCGACGACCATACCGCTACGTGCTCGAGCGACCAAGCGGAGCGTCTGAGCCTCGACGACTTGACACGGTGCATGTAGCTCGACGTCACGCCACGACAGCCCTATCTACTCTGTACTCCTGAGCCTCCCCTTGGCCTATAAAAGGGGATGCCAGGGTCTAGCCTGAAAAAGGATTTTTGGACGCCTTCGTTCACAACACATTTCCACGCACGCTAAGTCTCAGGACTCGCTTGTATCCACCCCTGTACAAGCACCCCGGTGCAAGATAATACAAACCTCTCCCCTCTGCTGGACGTAGGGCATTCTTTGCCTGAACCAGGATAAACGATTGTGTCCATCTTGCATCACCATCCGGATTAGGGAGCACGCATAGAAATTTACTCGTTGGTGTAATACCCCCCGGGGTACGAAACACCGACGTTGGCGCGCGCTGTAGGGGGAGCGCCTGTTTTCACCCGATTCCCGCCATTTTCCGGATGGCATCGCCTACTCCTTCGCTTCCGTTCGCCACGGTGATCTGGTTTGGGAGTCTAGAGTTTGTGTCGCTCGGCCCAGGCCACGACATGGCTCTACTCTCGATCGGTGAACCGGGAGGGGGACGCTCGTCACCCCCACGCGCTGGTGGGGTCGCGCGCCGACCGCACCACCATGGCTCACCACCACATTGCCGACGCCACCAGCATCATCGTCATCACCAGCAGGCACAGAGCCTTGAGCACCCTGCTCGTGTGCCCTCCCAGCCAGACGCCACGACGCACCCAGCCGGGGTGCCAAGTGTGCGGCGGGAGGTGCCACGTGAACAGGGAGTCCTTGATGTGGACCCTGGCTTCACGTTGGCCATGCGCTCGCCGAAAGCCCGGCGTGGCGCTCGAGCGCGCACGGCCGATGTTGCCCAACCCGCTCCCACACGGACCTACCGAGCTCATCGCAGCTCCCCGTTTGGGCTCACCAACGCCGCCACCACGTATGCCAACGAGATCCGGCCAGCCATGGGACCGCGGGAGGAGAGCCCCGGCCCCCTCCCCGCGGGCCACCATGGACTTGGAAATCGTATGGCCGGCATCGTGGACCGCGGGTTTGACAGAGCCCCGGCTCACAACGCCGCACCACGGTCGGGGATATGCGCCGCCGGATCGAGGAGGAGAGCACGGGGAGACCCCGGACGCCGTCCGGGCCGCTAACCCGCACTCCGATGACTCGACTGTGGTGCTATGACCCGGCTCGCGAGTGTTTTCATCTCAACGACAACGTTCCGTCGGATGAGGAGACCGAGATGGCGCCGCCTTGGCCGCCCCCGCAGCCTAACCGGGCAGATGTGACCCCGCCGGTCGGAACATCGGCGGCGCAGCCCCGCAGTGATCGAGCCGCGCGGACCACCGCCACAAGCGCAAGACAATCGACGACCCGAGGACGATGCTCGGGCAAAGCACAATGGGCTCGGCCTCGGGAAATTGAGGCCAAGATGGACGAGGAACGCGCAAATCCGGAGCCGCTCAAGCGCGCGCTGGAGCAGAACCACCCGCCCTCCTCGAGCTCTTGGCGCTCGAGGAAGGGCACGGATGTCTTCAACCGCATCGTCAACGATGGGCGACCGAAGCGCCGCCCGAGCCGCCCACTTCCCTCGAGCAAGCCAAAATGTGCTAGCAAAGCTATGCCTATGCCGCGCGGACATGCCGGCGCCCTCGAATCCGCATGCACTACGGATACGAGATGAGATCCAAGGGCTCCTCCAAGTCGCAGCCGTCCAGCAGGCCGAAAGCTCGGCCTCGAGACAGCGTGAGGCAGCCCCAGAACAACCACGGCCCGAGCGGGAGGGTTCCGTCCACCAAGAGGCACCCCCTCGAGGTGGTAGAGCCCCCGCTCGAGAACGCATCCTCGACAACCGTGCACCTCAAGATGCGCGTCATGACATCAACGACAACCGCCGACGCAAGGCAGCGGGTGCCGAGGACCGTGGCTACAAGGCCCATCGAGGGGGCCGCTACGACGGCCGACGAGGACCGTCGACTCTCGAGCCTCCGGCCCTCGAGTCTTCGGCCGAGCCATCCGTAACACGCCATTGCCAAACCCATTCCGACCCCCACGAGCGTGGTCAAGTACAACGGGGAGACCAAGCCGAGCTCGGTTGGCCGACTTCCCGGCCGGCCCGCCAACCGGGGGGCTCGAGAGGATAAGGCGATCATACGCCAACTCCCATCGCTTTTCTCTCGACACCGCTCGACGGTGGCTCGAGGAGCTTCCCCCATCGATCCACGATTGGGCCGACCTAGTCCAGATTTTCGAGGGGAACTTCAAGGGCACGTACATCCGACCCGGCAACTCGTGGGATCTCCGTAATCGCAAACAAAATGCCACGGAATCTCTCCGGGATTTTGCTCGACGTTTCTCCAAGCCGCGCACCGAGCTGCCGCACATCCCAGACCACGACGTCATCTTGGCGTTTGTCTCAGGCACCACGTGCAAAGAGCTCGTACGAGAACTCGGGCGCAACCGCCCAAAGACGGTGAATGAACTCATGGACGTCGTCGCCGACTACGCCGCCGGCGACGAGGCCGTGGGAGCCTTCTTTGGCGGAGCTGGGAACAAGCCCGCGCCGCCCCTAGAGGGCGGTGAGGGATCGAGCAAGACCCAGAAGAAGAACGGGAAGAAGAAGAAGGGTAACCAACAAGGCAAGCGCGCGGTCGGGGAAGAGGAGGTGGCCGCGGCCGAGCGCAAGAAGCCTAGACCCCCATCGGACGGGGGCGTCTTCGACAAGATGCTAAAGCAGCCCTGCCCGTACCACAAGGAACCGGTCAAACATAACCTCGAGGACTGCCGTATGCTTCGAGGTTACTTCAAGAAAATTGGCCTCGACAAGGACGATGGCAAGAAGGATAAGGGTGGCGAGGATCGAGCCAACGACGATGACGACGGTGGGTATCCGCCCATCACCGAGTGCTACATGATCTACGGCGGCCCGACCACCCAGATGACACGTCGAGAGCGGAAGGCCGAGCGCAGGGAGGTTTTCGCCATGAAACCCGCCACGCCTCAATTCCTCGACTGGTCGGATGCTCCCATCACGTTCGACCGTGATGATCATCCGCACCACGTCACCAACCCCGTCTCATACCCTCTCGTCGTCGCCCGATCATCCTCAACGCCCGCTTTACCAAAGTTCTCATGGATGGAGGCGTAGCCTCAACATCATCTACATGGAGACCCTCACGTTGCTCGGCCTCACAAGAGCCGACCTCCCCCGAGCGCCGGGGCTTCCACGGAGTGGTCCCCGGCAAAAAGCGCTCACGATCGGCCGCATCGACCTCCCCGTCGTCTTTGGGACATGCTCGAACTTTCGTCGAGAGGTCTTAACCTTGACATGCCCAAGCCTGAGGGGACGTATCACGCCATCTTGGGCAGACCGTGCTACACAAAGTTCATGGCGATCCCCAGCTATGCCTACCTCAAGCTCAAGATGCCGGGACCAAAAGGAGTCATCACTGTCAGTTCCACGTATGAGCACGCCTACCATTGCGATGTGGAGTGCGTCGAGAACGGGGAATCACTGATGAACGTGCTGGGAACATCTGAAGACCTAGCCATGATGCTCGATCACATGGCAGCCGGAGCCTCTCCTCCAACACCCAAGCGACGGCCGGCAACTTCGACCCCGCCGACGACACCAAGAAGATCCCGCTCGATCCAAGCTCCTCGGGGAAAAGACGCGGTCATCGCGCCTCCTCGACAAAGAAATAGGAAGCGGTGCTCGTCGACTTTCTCCGCGCAAACGTTGACATGTTTGCGTGGAGTCCTCGGACATGCCCGCATACCGAGGGATGTCGCGAGCACGCCTTGGAGATCCGTCCCGGTTCAAGACCCGTCAAGCAACGCCGCGCCGCTCGACGAAGAGAAGCGTAGGATCATCCGCGAAGAGGTCGAGAAGCTCGAGAAGGCCGGATTCATCATGGAGGTACATCATCCCGAATGGTTAGCTAATCCCGTATTAGTAGAGAAAAAGAATGGAAAAATGAGGATGTGTGTAGATTACACTAGTTTAAATAAAGCATGTCCCAAAGTTCCATTTCCTTTGCCTCGATTAGATCAAATTGTTGATTCCACTGCGGGTTGTGAAGTACTTTCCTTTCTCGATGCCTACTCGGGCTATCACCAAATCAAAATGAAGGAGTCCGACCAGCTTGCGACTTCATTCATCACCCTCATGGGCATGTATTGCTATGTAACAATGCCCTTTGGCCTTCGAAACGCCGGGGCGACATATCAGCACTGCATGCTCCATGTTTTCGAGAAACACATAGGAGAGACCGTCGAGGCCTACGTCGATGACATCGTTGTCAAGACTCGAAAAGTAGAAAACCTTGTCGCGGACCTCAAATTGACGTTTGACCGCTCCGGCTAAGAACATCAAGTTGAATCCCGAGAAGTGTGTCTTTGGCGTGCCTCGAGGCATGTTGTTAGGGTATATCGTCTCCCGCCGCGGCATCGAGGCCAACCCCGAGAAGGTCGCGGCCATCATGAGGATGGGGCCGATTCGAGACCTAAAGGGGGTGCAAAAGATCACCGGATGCTTAGCCGCACTCGCCGGTTCATTGCGCGCCTAGGAGAAAAAGCCTTGCCTCCGTACCGCTCCTCGAAAATCCGAGCACTTCACGTGGACGCCCGGGCGCAGGAGGCTCTCTCGAAACCGAAGAGCATGCTCACGTCTCCTCCGTGCTCGTGCCGCCACGACCGGCTCGAGACGGCATACCCGCCGAGTCCCTCCTCCTCTATGTTGCCGCAACCACCCGTGTGGTCGCACACGGCCATAGTGGTCGAGAGGCGGAAGAGGGGCACGCGCTCCCCGTCCGCCGCCGGCCGGTGTATTTCGTCAGTGAGGTGCTCTCGATGCCAAAGTTCGATACCCCCATATCCAAAAGTTGCTCTACGCAATCGTGCTCACCCGTCGAAAACTCCAAGACTACTTTCTTAGCCACCCGGTGACGGTGGTAACATCATTCCCACTTGGAGAAATTATCCGAACCGGGAAGTCGTGGGTCGAATCGCCAAGTGGTCTGGCCGAGCTCATGGGCGAGACCATCACGTACGCCCCACGAAAGGCTATCAAATCTCAAGTGCCGGTTGACTTTGTCGCCGAGTGGACCGACGTCCAACTCCCCCGGGCCCGATCCAGCCGAGCCGTGGACCATGTACTTCGACGGGTCACTTATGAAGACGGGGAGCAGCGCGGGCTTGCTCTTCATCTCACCCCTCGGAGTACACAGCGTTACGTGGTACGCATCCACTTTGCCGCTCGAACAATATGGCGAGTATGAGGCGCTCGTTACCGGGTTGCGCATTGCCATCGAGCTTGGGGTCCGACGCCTCGATGCTCGAGGCGACTCGCGCCTTGTCATCGACCAAGTAATGAAAGCCTCGAGCTGCCATGACGAAAAATGGAAGCATACCGCAGTTGAGGTGGGCAAGTTGGAAGCTAGTTTCCATGGTCTCGAGCTCAACCACATCCCAAGGTGCTTCAATGAGGCCGCAGACGAGCTGGCCAAAATCGCTTCATCTCGAGCGCCGCTACCCCGCACGTCTTCTCGAAAGACCTCCATGAGCCATCCGTAAAGTGGGACTCGGGGCCGGGCAGACCACTGTTGAGCTCGCTCCTACGACCGAGCCCCCTCGACGGGGGCCACGGTCATGGAGATCGACTGTGCTACGAGCCCGCCAACCGACCGGCGTGCACCATTCCTCGAGTATCTCATTCGAGGGGAGCCGAAGAGGATCGAACGAGGCGAGACGACTAGCTCGTCGAGCCAAAACTTACGTCCCTTTACGGAGACGACAGAGCTCTATCGCCGGAGCCCAACTGGCGTACTCCAACGTTGCATCTCGATCGAGGAAGGCAAGAAGCTACTCAGAGACATGCACTCGGGGGCTTGTGGCCACCATGCTGCACTGAGAACCCTTGTCGGGAACGCATTCCGCCAAGGCTTTTACTGGCCCACTGCAGCTTGCCGATGCCATCAAGCCGGTTCGAGCGTGTGAGGGATGCCAATTCTACGCCAAGCAAACGCATCTTCCAAAGACACGCACTCCGATGATCCCCTCACATGGCCATTTGCGGTCCGGGGGCTCGATCCGGTTGGACCCCTCAAAAGACGACGGGAGGCCACACCCACTTGCTCGTGGCCATCGATAAGTTTACCAAGTGGATCGAGGCCAAGCCTATCACTAACATCCGCTCGGAGCGAGCGGTCGAGTTCTTCACCGACATCATCCATCGCTTTGGAGTCCCTAACGTCATCATTACTGACAATGGTACCCGGTTCACAGTGCAAAAATTCTTGGACTTCGCGATCGGTACCACATCCGTGTGAACGGTCGGCAGCCACCTACCCTCGAACTAACGGCCAAGTCGAGCGCGCGAATGGCATGATCTTGCAAGGACTAAAGCCAAGAATTTTCAAACGCTTGAACAAACACGGCAACAAATGGGTAGTTGAGCTCCCATCCGTCCCGTGGAGTCTCGCGCACGACCGAGAGTCGAGCCACCGGGTTCACCCCGTTCTTCTTGGTCTATGGGTCCGAGGCCGTCCTCCCCACCGACCTCGAGTACGGGTCCCTCGACTCAAGGCCTACAACGAGCGACTAATCGGAAAGGCTAGCAAACGCCATCGACCAAGCGTAAGAGGCTCGAGACACGGCGCTCCTACACTCGCGCTACCACCGAAGCTACGGCAAGTATCACGAGAAGAACGTGCGCAAGAGGGATTTCAACGTCGGTGATCTTGTGCTCCGTCGACGCCAAGATAACAAGGGGCGCCACAAGCCGACTCCTCCTTGGGAAGGTCCGTTTATCGTGGTCAAGGTGCTTGAAGCCGGGGACGTACAAGTTAGCCGACGAAAAGGGCTCGACCCTCACCAACGCATGGAACATCGAACAGCCTACGTCGCTTTTTCTCTTAGGCCTCGATGCCTTGTACATATTTTCGCTTAAATTTTACCGCTAGTATGAATAAATAAGTTAGTTTCTTACTTTTTGTTCATACGCAAGGTGGGCTCGACTTTGTTTCCACAAAATCAAGCCCCCCTCGGGGGCCAAACCAGGGGGGGAACCCCCCTGAGGTCCTCGAAAAAACACACCTAGTTTTTTCGAAAACGATGCTCGACGTAATTTTCCCCTCCTCGCCTCGAAATTTTTCATAAGACTAAGTATTTGTGTCACCTCGAGCTCATCGAGACAGGGCGATTGAGCACAAGGCTTCCCACGCTTCCGAGCTACGGCACCCTAACTCACCCCCTCTCGAAGTGGCTCGAGCGCGGCCGCCAACACTTAGCCGAAACAAAATCAAGGCGGGAAGCGGAAAATAATGACGAATGCAAAGAAAAACTAGAGTATAACGGTTCAAATCACAGAGCCAAGATTTTAGGCCGCTTAGGCCACTTTCATAGCCAAAAATACTTGTTTTCTTACAAGGGCCTTGTTGCCCAGATTACGGCTCGCAGCCGGTTGGAATCTACTCTACGCCCGGCGGGAGGACTTCATGCGCCAGACGCCTCCAAGACGGGCGCCCGGTTCTTCGGCCTCGGCCTTGAGCCGCTCGATCCGGGGTTGACCCCTCCTTCTTGCTCGCCCTCGACGTAGGCGAAGCCGCTCGCCACGGCCTCCATCCCGGTCCGGCCTCCTCCTCGAGACGCCGAATCCCGAGTAGAAGATGGCCATCGTCCGCGCGCGCAAAGCAAAAACAAGGGCCTCCCGGATACGATCCCGCAGGAGGCACCGAACTCGAGGACCCGGCTAGCATAGCTCGCCGCATCCGGCCCTCGACGTCCACCACCGGCGGGAAGCCCCACTTGGCGCCGAGGGTGTCAATGGCGCGTGATGCGGGCCTTGGCCGAGATCACGCCTTCGCCCGCCGCATGGGTGGACTTGGCATACTCACGCGCGCCCGCCAGGTCCGCCTCCAAACCTGAAAAAAAAAGATGACAAGAATCAAGTACTTAATCAGGTACTCGAGCAACCCGTATAAGTCACGCACGAAAAAGGACTAAAAGACTCGAGCACTTACCGGTGCAGCGGGTCGAGAGCCTTTGCTCGCGATCGAGCGCCCGCGTAAGCTCACCCTCTTTTCTCTGGAGGACGCGCTCGACGTCGTGTTTCTCCACGCGCAGCTCCTCCTCATAAGCCCCCGCCGGCGCCCGGATGGCGAGGTCTTTCGTCGTCATCTCTAGACGGAGATTGACCGCTTCCGTTTGGAGACCGCCGCCCGCTCTTTCTCCGCCTCAAGCGCGCTAGCAAGGGCCTCTTTTCGGCAGCCACCCGGTGACCGTTGCCTGCAGCTCCTTCACGTAGGCCTCGACGCCGGCCTTCTCCTTCTGGAGCTGCTCCATGTCTCGCTGCTTGGCCTTATAGCCCAGCAGCGCGGTAGCCGCGTCCTGCTTGAGTTGCTCGAACGCCGCATGCAGCTGCGCATAATTCTGACGAGCGGTCTCGGCCCCCGCGGGTTGGGCGAGCTTCTCACTCGCTCTCCCGCTGCGCGCGCCCGGCCCCCGCGCCACTCGAGCGAGTTCGTCGTGGGCTTTCTTGGCATCCTCCTTGGCGCGCGTCCGGGCGGCGTTGGCCTCTCGAAGAAGCCGGCAGACCGGTGCAGCTTCCGCCTCAAGATCCCGCCCCATGCGCACATATCGCCGGATCTCGTCCTCACTCTCACAGAGAGCGCGGATGTGAACCGACTTGGCGTATGAACTGCTTTGCGCCGTCTAAGCCACGAAAGAGGAAAAGTCAAATACAAATCACGATAAGTCTGAACAAAAGAAGGGAGGCCGTGCTCGAGGGTACTCACGTAAGAAAGCCGGGGCAGTCCCGGAGACGAGTGACGAGCGACCTTCGTGAGCATGTTCAAGCCACCGCCGGCGCTCCTCGGCCTCCATATGCGCCTCGAGCTCCTTCGATCGTTCATCACGATCGCAGGGCCTCGTGGTCGAGAGGGTCGGGGAGCACCAGCGGCGGCCTTTCCCATAGAGGGAATCCCTCCCGCATCTCCTTTTCGACGGAGGAACGGCGTCCTCTCACGGCCTCCAAATCAACGCCCGCTGTCACCACCCGCTCAGCCAGGGTCGTAGGACGTTGCGGCTGGCTCTGGGAGGAGGACGCCTCCTGGGCGAGCGCTCGCGCCTCGAGCTGCCTCCGCTCTTCGATAGAGGCATCGGAGGGCTCAACAGGTCCGAGACCAACCGACCGCATGTGGCTGTCAACGATAGCAGTCGCCGTCAGCTTCCTCTGGGCCTCCTCCTGATCGGCCTCGGACATAACGGTGAACTCCACCTCGCCCGTCGTCGAGTCGGGCACAAGGTGAGGCACCACGACCTCTCCTAACCGCGGCCGTGCGCCGGCGCCGATATGACGCAGCGGTGCTCCTTGAGTCGCTCCTCCCTTTGCTCGCCGCCGGGTGCTCGCCCGCCGCTCCACTTGTGGCCGGCTCTCCTCGACGCCGCGGGCGGCAGGCCGCACCACCTCCACCGCCGCTTCCTCTTGCTCGCCCCGCGCTCCACTTGCGGCCGACTCTCCTCGACGCCGCCGGGCGGCGGGCCGTACCGCCGGTCCCACTCGTCGCTCCACCGGCTCCTCCGCCTTCTCCCCTCCCCGTGGCGCCAGGTGCTCCTCGAGCGCGCCCTCTCGAGCGGCAGCTTGGGCCTCACCCTCATCAACCCGTTGTCCGGGCCGAGGGCTCGACCTCCATGTCCCGAGGAGGGGTTGAGGCCCGGCCGGCCGAGGCTCGCCCACCGGTCCCGCCTCCCGCATCTCCACATCTCCCACGGGCCGGTCGGCGGCCGCGGCGTCTCCTCCCCTCCTTCTCCCTGCACTCCTCCTCGAGCTGGCGCAGGCCGACTGGCCAGGAAGACTTGGCGCCCGAGCTCGGACTCTCCTCGAGCACGATGGGCTGCTGCTCCGATCCAGCCCTCGTCGCCGCCGGCACCATTGCCCTTGCTCGCCCGCCGCCGCCACCCGCCGCGCGCCCCGACGATGTCGGGGTCTCGAGCGGGACGGCGGTCGTGGCCGTGGCGGTGGTGGCGTCCTTCTCCTCCGCCGCCTTGGCCACGACCCCGCACCTACACGGGATGCGGCCGCCATCGGGACCGCGCGCTTGAGCGCATCTTTGGCCCGCTCTAACCAAATGGGAGTAGAGGGAGGGAGAGTCACTCCACCCGGCATCGACGGGGTGCCGCCGACCCTCCCGCGGTCCTCGCCTCTTAGTAGGCACCATGGAAGGGAGGGATGGCAAGGTCGCAGGAACGCTTAGTCCCGGGAAGAAAGAGAAAAACAAAAACTTTCACTATGACAAAATACTCGCACACAAACAAAACAATGCAACAAGGAGTAGATCGACCAGAGACTTACCCCGAGGTTGGAGTAGCGCCGCTCAAGCCGCTTGGCTTGCTCGGAGCGCTCGGGGCTTCCGAGCCTCGCTTGCCCCCTCGAGTCACTCGAGGACTCGGGGGCCTCGAGCCCGCCGCTTGAGCCGCCGGGGGCTTCGAGACCCCGGCGGCCGCTCCCGTTTTAGCCGACTCCTTGGGCGGCTCGGCACGCCGTCCCTCACGGATCCCGGGACCTACGGCCGAGATCCGCTCCGCCCGGCGGCCGCAGAGGAGCCCGGCGCCGCCGGCCGGACCGTGAAGAAGATGAAGTGCGCACATTTGCAGCCTCCCGCGCCGGGTGTGTGCGCCCGTTGAAGAAGAACGGTGGCGGGAGGAAGATTCCCGCCGCGCGTCGGAGACGGCGCCCGCCCGCCATGGCTGGGAAGGACGGGCGACTCCTCCCGCCGCCCCCGCTTGAGCCGGCGACGACGAGCGAGTGCGCGGCGGCCGGAGTGTTGAGACGCCCCACCCCGTTGCCCCGTTTGGGCCGGCGACGGCGCTCGAGCACCGCGGCTCGACGACCCTCCCGCCGACCCGCTCGAACGAGCGACGAGTCGTCGCGCAGAGGCCCGGCGCCAACGTTGGCTCCCGCACGCGAGAGCGAGCAAGCGTCGGGGCTCGAGCGACGACGACGGCGTCATCACCGTCGCCGCATCATCATCATCATCATCGTCATCTTCCTCCTCGTCCTCATCGGACGACTCGAGACCGGGGGTCCGGCGGTCGGGTCCGCCGCCAGCGTATTTCACGTTCCCCGGCGGCGCCTAGCCTTGCGCTTCTCCTTCTCCTCTAGCGCACGGCCTTCGCGCCTTCTCCTCCCTCCTCGAAACCACGGCGGTGTGTGCTCGTTCGCCCTCGACGTCTTACCTCACGGTCGGGCGCGTCCTCCTTCACCGGGGCCTCGACTCCGCGTGATCGTTGATATTCGACAAAAGAACAGCCTCAATAAGGATTGCTCGAGTAAAAGAAACAACGAAAAGAGGACCTCGAGAAAACTTACGTAGCCGAGCAGGTTGTACTCCGGACGCATGCGGAAGAGGCCGACTTGGTTCTCGCCAAAGTTCCTCCCCCCATCGATCGCGTCACGCACCCGAGCCACGATCGTAGCAACCGGAAGAGGCTCGTCGGACATCCTGCTGGCCGCAAGCGCCGCAGGGTCGGCGTTCTCCATCATCTGGTCGAGCCGCAGCGGGCGCTCGGCGAGCGGGAGCACCCGGCGGCTGTGGAACTCGGCAACCACATGCGCGATGTTGAGGAAGAAGTTGCCGGACCTCCGGCTGCGGGGCTCGAAATGGCGTCGAGCGGGGAGTTCATGCGGGGCCGACGTGTCGACGGCCGGCCGTGCGCCCGCTTGAAACCAGCACCGGTAAGCACGGCGCCGGTGTACTCCGGAAGAGGCCTCCTCATTGCGGAGGTAGAACCACTCCCGGTCCCCGGCCGGAGTTGTTCGATGACCACGTACCGTAAAGCCAAGATTCCTTCCTCTTCAGCCCGAGCGAGTGGAGCCCGCTCGAACATAGCGGCGGATCTTCGGCCGCACCGCCTTCTCCTTCTCCTCCTCCTCTTCCTCATTCTCCTCCTCGTTCTCCTCCTCCTCCTCCTCGTCATCATCATCACCGTCTGCCGCCGGCGGCCTTCTTGCTCTTCACCGCCTTGGTGAAGAGCGTCGCCTTGAAAACGTGGGTGAACAAGTCCCACTGCGGCGCCATCCCCAAATATCCCTCGCACACGGCGGCATAGGTAGCCGCGAGCGAGATGGAATTGGGGTTAAAATGCTGGAGCTCGACCCCGAAATGGTGGGGGAGAGCCCGCAT
Source organism: Themeda triandra (assembly GCA_018135685.1). Taxonomy (NCBI): domain Eukaryota; kingdom Viridiplantae; phylum Streptophyta; class Magnoliopsida; order Poales; family Poaceae; genus Themeda; species Themeda triandra. The sequence continues at coordinate 82,512 of JAENPR010001430.1, forward strand.
AAAGCGGCTCGGCCGCGCACCAAGTCCCCGCCGGTGGAACCTGATGAAGCTCAGAATGTAGCCCTGCGGGGGATTGGGCTCGAGGTCGCCGTCGTCCGGCACCCTCCACTCGGTAACCCTCCGCCGGATTAGGCGGAAGTAATCCGCCGTTCACCGGGATTGAGCAAAGATTCCCTGGCCACCATAGACCGAGGCCACGGGAGCGCGTCCGCCATCACCACCGGCACCGGAAAGGCTTGGCGCGCCCTTGCCCTTGCCCTTGCCTTTGCCACCGGCACCCCGGCCGAGCTCGCCCGTCTTCTTGGATGTCCTCCCCATGACAGTGACGGAAGCGGAACGGTAAGAGCAGCGGCGGCGGAACGCTGGGAACGGTGGCGCAGAAGACAGGCGCGATTACGGGCTAGAGCGGCGTCGGCGGTCACGGGCAGCGGTGGCGGCGGCGATTGCAGAGGACGGCGGTGGCGGATTGGATCTACAGTAGGGCGGAACTGGCAGCAAAGAGCAGCAGGGAAGGCAAGAATGCGGGGAAGAAGGACCAGGAGCCTACCTCTCCATATTTATAGAGCCCAAGACGATCCGCGTGAACCACGTTCAACGGCCCAGATTGCGCCATCCAACGGCCGCGCGCGCCCGGCGGACTCGACGAAAAACGGTAACCGCACTAAATGCCCTGACAAACCGTCACCTACTTTTTAGGCGCACACGACGCGAGGTGGAGCGGAACCGTCGCCAAGCCACGATCACCACGATACGCCGGTTTCCGCCTAAAAAGGCGCGCCGCTTGCAACGGACAAACGCGCATTGAATGGGCGCAATGACGGGACGTCTCGACGGACGGTCCCTTACACGGTAAGAAACCCAGGGACCCTGGTCCCACAAGTAAGTCTCGAGGGAGCGGAGGCCGACCCACGGACGGGTTCGAACAGCCCCGCCCTCGAGCACCCGAGTTAGGGGCGCCATGGGAAGGAACCCTCGAAAGGTTCCGCGAGAACGAACCCTCGAACCCGCATGGCGTGTCCAAGGCAAGGCACTATGTATCTAAGAGATCCCGCCGACGGAGGCACTCGAGCCGCCGGCCCCCTCGAACGGGACCGGTCCTTCCGGAAACTAAGAGCCCGGCTTCAATGAGAGCCCCCGGCCACGGCCGTCTCCTCGAAAGGAGAGGCGAGCTCTCACTTGGACTACCCGCCATCACCACAGGAGGTATGGCACTCGCTCGACCGCGGGTAGTGTCGACCTCTCACCACTTGGATCCGATCCAAGAGATCCAAATGGTGAACCGGATCACGACTCCAGCCGACCATTCGTGGCTCGGAGCTCGAGTCACACAAATAACCTCCTCGACACGGAGGAGCCGGAAAACTCGAGGGCTCGAACGGTTATTGAAAATCTCCCGCCTCGAGATGCCACAACTCCAATTAATAATACTCTTGCCCAAAATCGTTCATCTCAAAGCCCCGGAGGAATGCCTCATTCCTCTGGGGCCTCGGGGGCTACCCGCGGGACGCTCGCGCGCCCCCCACGGAGAAAATAAATGACTCCTCGAAACATCGACAATAATCCCAATTCTAGGTACTTCAACTCCACTTCATGATCCCTTGTTTGAAGTTTCACAATCAAACAAGGGCTCGGGGGCTACTGTCGGGTACCTAGATTAGGGGGTCCTAAATCAGGTACATTAGAGGAAAATAACCCAACCCATCTTACCTCTAAAAAACCCCAGAAACTAGTTAACCAGAGAAACCCCAATTCTTCTCGCACCGGGGCCGGCCCAAGACGCCCGCAAGGCCTCGAAACCTTCCGCTCAAGCAAACGGCCGCTCACCCGCTCGAGAAGAGAAATACGGAAACCGCCGAGCGTGCGATCGCCGAGACGGTGACGTAAACCGCTCGAGCGAGCGACCGCTCGAGCGGGACGGAGAACGCCGAGCGAGCAGCCGCCGAGTCCGCCCACAATCATTACCTATCCAAGGCACGCACATGGCTACGTATATGTAATAGTGTGAAGTGTGCTCGCTCCGCCTAACCCCATGGCTACAAAGTGCGCGGCATAGTGAGAAGAACGCCGGTCACTTCTCCTATTCCGCCGCCCATACCCGGATACGTGCATGCCAGCAACACTATTACACCACGTCGAGTACCGTGGGCGCGAGCGGCATTCCCTCCCGACGCCATCGTCAAACACCCGTACCACCAACCACGTCGTCCCGTCCCGTCGCTCGGATCACGCCCCTCGAGGCAGCTTCCAACCACTCGAGGAGTGGTGACGGACGCGACCCGAACGAGGGACACACACGTGTTCCGTCTTTCCCACCTCGACGACCATACCGCGGGGTTCCCGGCGCACGTGCTCGACTACGACAACGCCATACCTCGACTACGTCGGCCCACGACCGAGAAGGACGAATGGCCATCGACGACCATACCGCTACTGTGCTCGAGCGACCAAGCGGAGCGTCTACAGCCTCGACGACTTGACACGGTGCATGTAGCTCGACGTCACGCCACGACATGCTCTATCTACTCGTACTCCCGAGCCTCCCCTTGGCCTATAAAAGGGGATGCCAGGGTCTAGCCTGAAAAAGGATTTTTGGACGCCTTCATTCACAACACATTTCCACGCACGCTAAGTCTCGGGACTCGCTTGTATTCACCCGTACAAGCACCCCGGTGCAAGATAATACAAACTCTCCCCCCTCGCGGACGTAGGGCATTCTTTGCCCGAACCAGGATAAACGATTGTGTCCATCTTGCATCACCATCCGGATTAGGGAGCACGCATAGAAATTTACTCGTTGGTGTAATACCCCCCGGGGTACGAAACACCGACATCAAGCAAATGAAGAATGGCACTTTTGTGAGTCAAGGCAAGTACATCAAGGACATGATCAAGAAGTTTGGGTTGCAAGATGCTAAGGCAATTAGCACACCAATGGGAACCAATGGTGGCTTGGATATTGATGATAGTGGCAAGATGATTGAGCAAAAGCTATATAGATCAATGATTGGAAGCTTGCTATATGTGACCGCTTCAAGGCCGGATGTCATGTTTAGTGTGTGCATGTGTGCAAGGTTTCAAGCTTCTCCAAGAGAGAGTCACTTAACGGCAACCAAGAGGGTGTTGAGATACTTGAAGGGCACTCAAGATGTTGGTCTATGGTATCCCAAGGGGTCAAGCTTTGAGTTGATTGGATACTCCGACTCCGACTATGCCGGTTGCAAGATTGATAGAAAGAGCACAAGTGGAACATGCCAAGTGCTAGGAAGATCTCTAGTATCATGGTCTTCAAAGAAGCAAAATAGTGTGGCACTTTCCACCGCCGAAGCCGAATATATTAGTGCGGGGAATTGTTGTGCACAATTACTATGGATGAAAGCTACCTTGAAGGACTATGGAATCAAATTCAAGCATGTGCCTTTGTTTTGTGACAATGAAAGTGCAATCAAGATGACAAACAATCCGGTTCAACATTCTAGAACCAAGCACATTGATGTGAGGCACCACTTCATTAGAGATCATCAACAAAAGGGTGATATTTGCATTGAAAGCATTGGCACCGAAGATCAACTAGCCGACATATTCACCAAGCCTCTTGATGAGAAAAGATATTGCAAGTTGAGGAATGAGTTGAACATACTTAGTTTCTCCAACATGGATTGATGCACCCCATATATGACATGCCTCTCCTCCAACATAGCAAGGTAAAGTTGCTTGTTGCATCTCATGCATCTTTTGCTAGTTGTGTAGACATGTATACATGTGCATCTTGCTAGGCTCATTCATTGAAAATCAAATGAATTTGAAGGATATATGGCACCACTATTGCTTCTATGCTTGATTTGATCTAGTGGTGGCATATGACTTGTTTGTGAGCTTGTGAACCTAGTGTTGAATCTTTAGCACTTGCTCATGATGTGTATCTCAACATGGTCAAGATAACCCTTATTCTTATAAGGTGTGAAGAAGCTTGCCCTTGGTTCAAACCGAGATACATAATCTAGGCATGTGATTTAGATTTGGCCATAGTTGTTTGACTTGTTTCTCTCATCTTATGCACCCTTGTTGGTGATTGTTGACAAAGGGGGAGAAAGAAGTCACAAAGAGAAATGGAAGGGGATCAATCAATTTTTATGATATGACCCAACCATGAGCACACAAATTGGGAGAGCAAGCTTATAGACTATTTGTTGCATATTGTGTGTGCATACATGATGATATGGAGCATTGCAAGCTAAATTCAATATTCATGCTTGTTTGGTGTATTGCTAGTATAGAACTTGTTTGATAAATGAAGTACTAGCATGCATAGGTGGTTTCTAGACTTAGAGTTTCTCTTGTTCAAAGTATCTTGCTTATAACGTTGATCTCATGAGGTATTTTGAGTTTTGATGGATGTCTAGATTCCTATGGTACTAAGGAAGGTTTATTATCGTACTCCGATTGGTATCACGCTTCAAAGGTCAACTCTATAAACCTTAGTACCATTTTGGTTGTGGTAACTCTCACACAAGTTTCATCTATGCATGTGTGTTTGAAAATCGACCAAACATTTGATGCACACATGTAGGGGGAGCTACCACTACCAAATGCGGAATTGAATTGCTTGTCCAATCCAAGATTCTTGATCAAAATGTCTTGGACAAGCAATTCAATTTCATATTGAATTCATTTTCCATATCTTTGTGAAGGTTGTCATCAATTACCAAAAAGGGGGAGATTGAAAGCTCCATGTTCGGTTTTGGCTAATTGATGAAACCTAGCTGCTAACCTCTTTGCTCTAAAAGTGAAAATTGAGATAGGTTGGCAACACTTGTGTATGGAGATGATGGACTTGTTTTGATGGTCATGATCTCCAACTTGAAAAGAAGAGAGAAACAAAAAGGGCTCAAGGCAAAGGTATTTTTATAGGAGCCATTTTTGTTTTGCACTCAAGATACCATAGAGGGTGTGAGTGATTTAGGTTCGATAACCGTACTATTAAGAGGGGAAGACCATTTTTGCGTTGATCATCTAGTGCCACTAAAAATTGCTTTTAACTTGCATATGCATTGGGTTTAGTGGGTTGATAAAGATGGTTGAGAATTCCCTTGGAAAGTCTTGGTGAAGTGCTATCTCTTTTGGATTTAAGGGTTGACATTTTTTTTTGGATGAGATATCACTTTCTGGATTGAGTTTTGGTCAAACTTGGAATATCCTAGTCTGTGCAGAAATTTTTAGAGGGTTGGAATATCCAAGTAAATTTCCTAGTCTAGTTCTCTGTCTTGCTACGCTTGAAACAGAGAGCTCTGCTTGGCAATTGAACCGGAAATTCCTTCGATCAACCGCTGCTGGAGCTTCTACTGCACCTGTGCCGCTGAGTGGGCCGTGCTGGCCTGCTGGCGCGCCGCGGCTGGGCCGCCTGGCCGCCATGGGCCGCGCGCTGGCGCCGCTTGCTGTTGGGCCGCGCGCGCGCGTTTCGCGTGGGCCGCCAGGCCGCCTGGGCGCCGTGGGCCGCTGGTGCTCCCGCCGCGCCGCTGGGCCGCTGCCGCTCGCGGGCCTGCCTGCCGCGCGCGGGGCGCGCTGCTGCTGCTGGGCCGGCCTGCTCCGCGAGTTGCTGCTGCGCGCCTTGGGCCAGATTGGTGCGACTTTGGGCTGCCGTGGCGAATTTCTGCTGCTGCTGCCGCTGCGTTGCTGGCTTTGCAAACAAGGATGCAGTACGTGCCTGACCGTTGCCGTGCTTGCCCGTTGGCAAGATGGAGAGGTGGACGTGCACGTGGCGGGGGCCAGAGGGCCGCTCCCACCCGTTGGACTAGATGGCCAGTGGAATAAAGCGACGGCCGGCTGCCCAGCTGCTTCGACTCTCGCTCATTCCATTCATTCCAAATCAGAGAAAGCTCCTCCTCTTGTTCTTGCTCCTCCCTTCCAAACCCTAGAACAAGAGAGCTCCAATCCTCCCTTCACTCCATTGATTTGTGCTCCAATCAAGTGAAGGAGTGTGCTCTAGAGATCGATTTGAGAGCTCCAAGAGGATCCCCTCCTCTCCTCTCCCTCTCCATGGTTGGTGCTAGCTCATGAGAGGTTGGGAACCCTAGTGCATTGCATTTGTGATTCAATTTCGTGGCACTAGGTGGTGATTGCAAGTGTGGTTTTCTTGTTACTCTTGGTGATTCCCGACACCTAGACGGTTGGAGTAAGATTGATTGGTGAGGGGATTTGGTGATTGTGTCCGCCCCAATCAAGGTGATTTTGTGAGGGTTGTTGTGCTTCCCGGCGGAGGGCCAAATTGCAACTCTAGTGGATTGCTCGTGGCTTGTGGATCCTTGTCTTGTGTGGAGATTGCGGCTCCCCATTGGGGTCTTTGGCACCGAGCCAATTGAGCGGGCAACTCACCAAGCAAGTGCATCGCCACAACGAGGACTAGCTTGCCAGGAAGCAAGTGAACCTCGGTAAAAAATCATTGTGTTGATTTGTGATTGCCGAGGCTTCGACCTCCATTGTGATTGTGCTTGAGCTTCTCTAGGTGATTGGCTATCTTCATCTCTACGCGGCGGTATAAACCTTCATTCCTCTTTACATTCCCGCAAAGTAGAATTGCTTGTTGTGGTCGGTCGGGAACCACTCTTTGTGTAGATTAAATCCGTGGGTAGAATTGTTTGTTCGGTTACCGGTGAACCGTCTTTGTGTAGCTTATCACCGAGGTTGTTGTGCAATTAATTTGTGTAGCTTTGGATTGTGTAGGACGGCTTGCATAGAGTAGTCGAAGTTTTAGCTTTGCACATTTGCCGCCTAGCTATCTAATTTGTTGTCTAGTGTCTTTGCTAGAATTTTTATTAGGCTATTCACCCCCCCCCCCCCTCTAGCCATTGTGACCTTTCACCCGCCCGTGCCACGGCCACCTCGCTTTAAGAGAGGAAGGGAGGGGGAGGTTGCCGAGCCGGAGCGCGCCCGTGCCACGGCCGCCGCGCCTGAGGCCACCCGTGCAAGGCCACCGCGCCGAGGGCCTTGCTCAGATCCGCGCCGCCGTCGCGCCGGGAGGCCACCTAGGCCACGGTCGGGCCGGCCTGGGGCTGCAATGCCCTCGCCCTGACGGACGAGCCCGGGGCCCGCCCTAGCCACCATCGAGACAGGAGGGAGAGGCAAGAGCGGGGCCCCAGGAGAGGGGCGCGCTCGCCCTGCGCTGCGGCCCGCCGGCCCGGAGCGTGCCGCGCCGGACGTCGCACCGCCGCCGGCATCGCGCGACGCTTGCCTGCGCCGCCGCACAGCCGCGCCTGGGGGGCACACCCACCATCGCCACGCCAGGAGGCCACCCGGGCCATGGCCATGGTTGCCGCGCCAGGGCCCGCCTGTGGCACGGCCGCCGCGCCTGGGGCCATCGCGCGCATCCGAGCCGCCACCACGGGAGAGGAAGGAGAGGGAGGAGAGGCAGCTGTGGCCCCTATGGGGGCGCGAGAGGAAAGGAGCTAGGGTTAGAGCAGGTATATATAGGACATGGGATGAGAGAGTAGCACCGTCGATCTCCAAATCCAACAGCCACCATTTCATTTGCTAACGTGGACGCTCTGCGCAACGCGCGAGCTGGCCACAAGCAGTTTTGTCTTTTAATGTGACGCCGAGGCGTCGATCCAGCGGGCGGTGCCCACCTTTGTGGACGACCTCCGTAACCTACTAGCTTTCCGTTGAACCGTTTGGCCGTGCACGAAGTTCACTAGGTCAACAGTCACAAAACTCCTTTGCATCATAGTTTAGCCCGTACTGGTAATGAGTACAACAGGGAAAAAATCGAGATACTGGCACAAAGTTACCAGCAGGGTTGTCAGGTCCTGACAGGCAAGCACAGCAGTAAGCGAATTTTGACTGAGTAAGCGTCTTGAACAGACCATAAGCTATTCAAAGATTGTGTTGATTAGAAGTCAGTTAATTGCGATGTCTCGTTAGATGAGCCCCCAACGTGGCAACGTGTACTCTACTCTATTTCTTACACCATGTTCTGCAGCACTGCTGCTGTGCTGCACAGGCCACCAGTAACATGCTCGCCCTGCACTGTCTGTACTCTGTAGAGGCTGCATCGACGCTCGAATACGCCGATACACAGCTTATGGTACCAGCGGAGCGCGCCATGGAGAAGAGAGTTGTATGGGGCATCAGCTCTCCATATCATTCGACCATATTAGGTCATCTGATCCTGCAAAGTGCAAAAGTGAGGTTTGAACCACCCAAAAAGGCATGTAAGGACTCAGAAGCAGGGGGCAAAACCATATTTCTGCAGTTGTGACCATGAACATAATATGAGAAGACGTTGCTCCGTGAACAACTAATGCCTTGCTCTTTGTTTGCTTGTTTGTTTATTGTGGTTGTTCTTTTGGATAGTCCATTGTATGCAGAGTAAGAACCAACTATGCAGCAGTAAATAAAAGCTTCTTACCGTGAGAGAACCTTCAAAATATAATGCTTCATTGAAATCTGCCACAATCGTCTATCAGCTTAAATCTTTAATTTGGCATAGTGAAAGGTATTCTCTGGCTTCATTGAAATCTATCACAAAAAGAAAGTCAGCAAACGGGAATTACATTGCAGAATTCAATTGCCTGGTGTTTTTCTAGTACCAGGAAGACGATTATAATCCGGTTCTATTCCATTCCCATTGATATCCTTGTGGTTTGGCGTCACATACTTGCCAACTGTGACGACAATACCAGAACCATCATCAAGTTCAAATACAGATTGGATTAAGCCCTGCATCACCCCAGACACTGAATTATCACACCATAATTGGTAAAATCCTGTTGATCTCAGAAGAAAAAAAAATTATCACAGCATCCTCCCTTTTGGGTGGTTCAAACCTTGCCAAAAGTCCTTTCTCCAACTAGAACAGCTTTGCAATTGTCATGAAGTGCTGAAGCAACCTAAACAAATTATTGGTGTGTGAGCTTTGGCTACATGCCGTTTCATTACTATCACTGTCAGTGGACGAAAATGTGTACTTACTATTTCACTGGCGCTTGCTGTCCTATTATTCACCAGTAACTGTCACAAGATGTAGATAAACATATGAGGAATATAATCCGGAGTCTAATCTTAATCTGATTATATAGCAGGCATGCATGTATTGGCATGGTTCAAACAAATATTATTAGAATTATATTTGCTAGAACAGATAATCTGAATAGTACTATTTCTAAGACCAAGCAATCAAAAAGTGTAAAATCAGAAGAACCATGGTCCACAGATATTAACAAATGCTCTAAACCTTGACGTTTCGTGATGTCAAATTGAGTAAATAAGTGTCAAAACTTCATCAAAGTGGACTTAAAACAATTTTTTTGTCACTAGGAGCATGTGCAAATGCAGCTCTTCACACTTTCTATTGAATAGTTTAACAGAACAGTGTAAAACTAGCATTTGCTTTCTCTATTTCTAAGAATTACTGCTTCTTGAAGCTTGAAATAGCTGTATCACAGCATAAACATACCATAAGGGGAGTAGCAATCATAGGTCCACTTTCAGCAACAATTGTGTTTTGGACTAGATGATCCCTGCCAGCAGTATAAATGACCTGAAGAACATAGCACATGAATGCTTTGCATGAAAAGAAGTTCATTATATAAAGGACAAATAAGCAATCAAATCAATAACTTGTTAATTCACATACGACAGATAATTGAATTTCAGAAAAGATTATATAGAAGCATATGACTTAACTATAGGCACATATTCATGGACTACTTTTTTCAGAAGGCAAGGATGTGAAATAAACAAAAAATAAAAATTCCAAAGTTGAGGGGCCTTCTCATATTGTCGACTCAATTAGAGTAGCTAGGATAGTGGCACCTTTTCAAAGCTGTCAACAACAAACTCAGATCAAACTTCAAAGCAGTGTCGGCATCAAAACAGAACTACAGTGATTTCTTGTTCCTAACTTCCAACCAAAATAAAAGGCATATCTGCACTGTTACTGACTTCAAATTTGGAGAAACTGACTAATTGTTCATGAGACTAAGGCTAGACTGAGACTATTATTTGAAGGATCATGGGATTTAAAAGGAATTTGAGGGGAAAAATGCACTGTTACTTTCACACTTGTAAATTTTACGAATGGTTACAGAAAGCCAGTTGGATACATGGCAGTATTACTGCATCCTTACCGTGTCTCCTTTATTCAGAAAGAGCTTTGCTATCTCAATTCCAGCCTTCAAAAGAAAGTAAAGATAAAAAGCTTAGTGAACGTCATGCCATAAGCCCGTAGCAATTTACAAAATAAGTCTCGTTATTTTCTTTCATGATTCATATGCATAAGCTACAAATTGCTTTGAGAAGCTTGCAAACAATGAATATAAAAAACTCGAACCAACCTTGGAGTGACTAGTTGGCATTGTAAAAAGCGAAATAGACACCCAAATTCAAGTCGAAGAGACTTGAACCTTGGTGGAGCTGTACACTTACACTCATATGGTCATAAATACGTCCCATAGGTTCAGTTCCTTACCATCAAAGGGGAAAAAAAACATGATACCTCTAGTCCTCCACACGCATCATGCAAGTTTAGCTGACCAAAGACAGGCATAGCATGATATATGATTGGGAAGAAAACGGATGACATACTTGCACTAGTCCACCAAGATTGTCCCTCAAATCCAGAACAAAATAGGAGGCACCTGAACCCTGTAGACGTTTTAGCGCTGCAAGAGAGAACATAAATCAAAATGATATAGCATGCCTATACCCTATTGTTATCATACAAAAGATTTTTACAGTCAAGATTACTAATATTTCAATATAAAACGACACATGAACTTCAAAGATGCATAAAAAGATAAATCAATATTTGAAATTTATTGGATCTTGTTGGTGGTGTAATAAACTGTTACATATATATATCTAAGCATAGACGTCTCAGTTTAGACATTAAAAAACTTGACCATAAGGAGAGACTTCCCCTTGGCTTTGTTAAGAGAGGTAAAGACTAAAGACCATGCCCTTTAGGGAGGTACTCACTCTACCTGCGAGCACCCAGGAGCATAGACATAAGAAATAGACTATATATAGCATATCAGGCACAGATCGACTAAACTACTGCATCCAGAATATGGAAAAGAAAAAAAAAGGAAGAAGATAAGGTCAACAAACCAGCAACACACCACTAACCAAATCTTTTTTGGCCACAGCATTGAACTCTGTAATGTGAATATACCCAACAGATGAATCATCGTTTTCTCTTTTCTCCAATCGATAGAAAACTGGACTTCGAGCAACCAGTTGTCTCTGCACCTTCATTGACTCAACAGGACCACAGTCACCGTGCTTAACCTAGAGATAACATAAGAAAGACCACAGTAATCAGATAATGGGTTAAGAGATATCCTTATTCCTTACATAATCCAGAAGACAGAATTTATTTGGAATGTCCATTACCTTAATTGTAACAAACGTCTCCTTTGGACCTTGCAGCATGGATGAAGCATCAAAAGCAGATTTACCCTTTACATCAACGCCGTTGACTGATAAAAGCTCGTCACCCTGATAATTGATCAAATAGCTTAAAAGATTACTTAAACTGTGCACCTTATCCAAACATAAAAGGTGTATTGTACATTAACCCATACATGTATATAGAATCAAAGATCAGAAAAAAAAACAGACACGTCCAAAGATCTGTACCTACTACATTATTGGCCAGTCCAAGCAACCAGACTCAAATATACCAAACAAGAGTGCCCTGTGATAATAATATCATCAATAACGAACTACTAAAAACTGCATGTCCAAACTAAAAGTTAAGAGCAGTAGAAACAACATTGCCCCAAAGCTTCTAAGTTGCAAAACTTTGTAAGTTTTAGTAGCGAAAAAAAACGTGAGCTGAAATTATTGACTATATCTTATTCAACTCCTTGGAACCTACTTCGATATAGACAAGGTTCGTCCTTTCTAGCTTCAGTACTAATCTTTTTTTAACATAATTTAGAGGCAGGCATGTGCGCATATTCTTTAACCAGTTGGGCACCTTGAGAGTATAGTCGAATGCTGCACATATCCAACTATATTAATTCTAAATGAAATATGAAATTTATTTATTAGTATATATGAAGTTCGAGCCCTCACTAAGTCAACATATTACATCAAGGTTCATTAGAACAATTATAGAACAAATAAATGTTACTAGTAGTATATCGATAGTGGCGAAAGCAATTTTCTCATCAGAAAGTACAGAACAAACCTGTCTAACACCGGCAGAGTAAGCAGGCCCATCTAACAGCAGCCCTAATACCATCAACTTAAAAGAACCATTGTCATCAGGAATCTCACGCAGGTTTAATCCAATTCCCGTCATGTCATATTTTGACATCTTTGAGAACTTCAGCAACACATGCAAAATAACATCAAAACTGCAACAGTAAGAACATGTATCCACTACAAATGTCTGAGAACAGTAAAATGAAAGGCATTGACACCATTTTTTCTGTCAGAGCAGAGAAAATAAGGAATATGGCATAGCAGGATAGCTAAGTTGTTTAAGAGGGGTTAAAGTAAGTAAGTGACCCAGATGGTTTACGAATCATTTCCACATGCACTGTTTGCCCAATTCAAAAGAAAATCAATTATTTCTATGCTAACCTAATGATCAACTTTCTTTTTCAAAAGATTGTTTACACAATTGTACAACTTATAATTGACCATGTCATCGAACTCATGTATGACAACAAGATCATGAGAAAGAAAGAATTGCATTAATGCAAATGAGATCAATACATTGAACAGGAAAAAATGTTGAGCTCGTATAACCAGCAGCTTGACAGTGGCGACACTTGTGAAGAACTTACTTCTGAAGGAGATAGAAACCGAGTGTAAGGGTCACCAAGGCTCGCTAGCATCTTCCGAATGATATCATGGGCTCTAGCACGGGATTTAATTGTGCCTTGGAGAACATCATGCTTCCTTTCCTGCAGTGGATCAAAAATCATCTATCAATCTATGTAGAACACAATGTGCTCAGCAATCAGCAAGTAAAATGAGCATTTGGCTTCGATTGCCCGCTAGAGATTTGATGCTACGCAGTTGTACACGCAATACACCACGCTCGCCGGTCGCAATGCGGGGAGTCAAAACTCACCATCCACATCTCTGGCGACCACGGCCGGGTTGCGGCGTCGGGGAGGAAGCTCTCGTTGACCACCTCCCACGCCTCCTCCACGAGCTGCTCGTTAGTCACCGCCTCGGCCCTCACCTCCTCCGCCACCGCCGCGCCCCCGTCACGGCACACCTCCGTGGGCTGCGCCGCGGAAACCGCGCCCACGGCGTCGCCAGAGATGAGAGAGAGGGAGACGGCGGCCGCAGCCGCAGCCGCGCGGAGGGCGTCGGGGAACGCCAGCCCGCACGGCTGCGGCCTGGGCCCGCGGCCGGGGTTCGCTCGCGACAGCGGCGCCGGTGCCGGCGGCGCATAGGAGAGTGGCCGCATGGCCGGAGAGGGGGGGTTTGGAGTGGATGATGATGATAGGTACGAGTGGGCTGACTGCTGAGCGGTGGTGAGCGCTGCAGGGCGCGAGTCGGCGAGGCCAGCGGCCCGGCAGGGTAGTGGAAGAGGAATTTTGGGCTGCTTTTTTCGCTTTTTCCGCCTCTTTTTCATGAATTATTTGCGCTTTATTCTTCTCTCGCTTTACGGTGTACTACGTACAACAAGAGCAGCAAGTTTCTACTCCGACACACCTCTAACAGCTTCTTTATTTAGTTATTAATTAACCAAATAAGTATTGTCACATCTTCTGGTCTGAATTTGTAGCTGGCCAAAAATAAAAAAAATGAGAATGACATCTCAAAGTCCACATAAGACATAGAAAAAAATGTTGGAGTATTAAAGATATATTTTCTTTCCAAATTATAAGATGTTTTAGGTTTTCTAAATGCATTTCTTTTACTTTGTATCTTGACATAGTGTATAACAATGGCAATGTATATAGAAAAGTCAAAATGACCTATAATTAGAACGGAGGGGGTACAAAACATTTTCTGTGCAAATAAGAAACTCTCTACATTCTTCCTTATTGACAGGAATTGAAATTTTGATGAAAAAATATATCCAATAACTTTTTAAAATGGTTATCCAAATGTAGTCATTTCTATTCCAAATTTCCTTTTTAGGTAAAAATAGAAAACAAGAATGGCTCTCTAGAATGTACACTAAAAAAAATGTTCGAGTGTGGAAAGATATATTTGAAGGCAATGTTGGTCTCGGCTAAAGGACACCGTGTAGGCCCTGTGCTCGAAGCTCTAGTGGCAGGGCTCCGGTGGATGACTAGACTGACTCAGTCGACTAGATTTATGATTCGGTGCTACTCTTCGGTGACTGACTCGGTCGACTAGATTTATGCTTCAGCGCTACTTAGAGTTGTTCCAATGCACATGTAAAAAGTCCACCATACTCTCTTCTCAATCTTTTTTCTTTTCTCGAATGGCTAACTTCCTAACTCCATCAGAGATCTCTCACAACATCACATATCCCATCGAGTTAGCATTTTCAAAAGTTCTCTTGCATCTTGCCACATCACTCGGTCTAAAACATTATATTGTTAGATCTCACATAATAACACTAGACAACCATATTTTGCAATGAGTTTTTTCTTGTTAACAATACGATTATGTTAGTCCGCTGATACTGTCACACAATTGCCAACACCTAAATGAGTCTTTTGCCGTTTATATTTGTAGAGTGACTGAACTTTTATTTTCAAACATACTATGTGCGATGAATATGGCCATCAAAAGCCGAAGCTCTTACAAAATTAATTTCAAAATACAATTCCTAAATTTGTCTTGGTTTGGCCAATTTTGCAGAACTTCTGGCCGATTTTCACGGGTGTAGATTTCCTGGAGCCATGACTCTTTCTTTTGGATTACAAATTAGGCGATATATTTTAATCGTCTCGATGAGGGATACACGATTATAAAGTCCAACTTACACTCAAAGCTAGAAAATCAAGCGATCAGGTAGCTGCCATCAAAGGCGCCAACAGAAAGCATACCACATACGTCCACGTAATGACATAAGCAGTGCTTTCTTCAAAGAGAAAAAAATGTTGGCAGATGGACACAAACGGTTAAAGAATCTAACCAAATTCGGAAACAGCAGCTAGCCACTCCTGCCGATGTAGGGTGTGTTTGGTTTGTTTCTTCGGGAAGGCTGGCTAGCTAAACCAAGCCAGGCTAGCCAAAGCCTGCCTCCAGCAAGCCAACATGAGTTTGTTTGGTTGCTTGTACTGTCTAAGACTGGCTAGCCTTTGAGTATGTTTGGTTGCCTGCATTGTTTTGATAGAGTCACCACTTCTTCGATCTGGTAAGTCTACCTCCTTTGAGGAATTTCTTCGAACAGGTGATGGACGCGCCAGGCTTGCTCGCCGGCCGCTCGCTTGTGCTCGCGTGCACGTCCATGCTAGCTAGCTCCGTTGTACCTGCACGTCCATGCTAGCTAGCTCTTGAGCTAGTGAACTACTAGAGATAAACACATATCACAGATCACTCAAATATCATCACAAATAAGCACAAGTCGATACAAATAAGCACGAGTATGGCAGCGAGGCCTGAGCGCTCGACGATGAAGCCCCTAGATTCCTGTTGCTGCTTTTTGCTTTCACTAGGCAGTGCAGTGGCCAACGGCGAGGGAGGTAGGGCAGCAGCAGGCAGCCACAGCGCTATGGCTAGCAGGAGCGCAAAACAGACTTGGACGGCGTGGTGAACACGAACCAGTGGCGAACACGAACACGGAACTCGCCGAAGCTCTTGACGTCGGCAAGACGGCACCGCCGCGTGTGAAAGGCCCTTGTTTGGTTTTGATAATTGAGTGACAACTTTAGGTGGACTAACATGTGTGATGGTTGAGATACACAGGAGTTAGTTCACAGGTACATGTGTGTGAGCAACATATGCCATGGTGGAGATGGCTTGGAGATGTTGTGAGGCTCAACACATGAGTTGATAAAGGAGCTCATTGCAAATGAGACATGACATGGAGTCATGTGACCAAGAGGTGAAGATCAAGATGAGGCTTGGCTTGATGGACCGGTTGCAAGTGTGAAGGGCAAGTTGAGGCTGCGAAGCGAAGGACCATGCGATGGTGAAGCTTGGGCAAGACTTGGCGCCGATGGACCGACGCAACGGTGAAGAGCAAGTGAGGTCAAGATCGATGGACCAAGAATGTCACATGATGATATGAAGTGGATCATATCATTTGATGATCGTGTCGGTGCATGTTGTTGCATTGGCACAATGGAGGAAGACGGTGGAGATGGAAATGCGCAAGGCAAAGGTATAACCTAGGGCATTTCATTTCACCGGTCTAAGGTTGAGTAGAGAAGTACTTGACCGGATTTAGGATAGATGGCCGTACTATCAAGAGGGGTAATCTTGTTTGCATATCGGTCATCTAGTGCCACTTGAGCGATCTAACATTGCGATGTGCTAGGATCGAGTGGCGTGGTGAGTTGAAGAGAAAATCCTTTGAAAATGATTGTGAAAATGCTAACACACAAGCACATGGAGTTGTACACTTGGTGGTGTTGGCACATTTACAAAGGTGGCGAATGTTCGCGTGTGGTTTGTAGGGTTGAGTTGGGCTTGGGTCCTCTCTCCCTCCCGCCGAGCTTGCGGCGGGATTCGGCGCTTTCGGGAAAATTGGAGGCATATTTTCCATTGCGCCGGATGCAAATTGTTGTTGGAAACATGCTATCTATGGTGGTCAAGTTGGTATACTTGTTGGATAGCATGACGGAGAAGTTGGCGTCACGACGGCTGAAAAACATGTTTTTAGCGCCGGACGCGTCCGGCGCGTGTTAGCTTGGCTCGGGTTGGTGGCTCGCGTTCTTTGCCGAGCGCCGGACGCGGACGAACGCGTTGGCGTCGGGACGCTGGCGTGTTGGGTGCGGCGTCCGGCGCATCGAGTCTTGGCGTAGTCTTGTTGGCGGGCGAAGCGAAGCGCGTCGCCACGCCGTGCGTCCGGCGGCCGGCGAGTGCGCGCCCGAAACTTTTGAGTTTCGGCCGGTCTGTCGGCGCGGGACGACGGGCCGGACGCGTTGGCGAGCGCCGGACGCCGCCGCCGGACGCCGACGTGGCGGCACGCGGTTGGCCGCGGCGCCAACGGTCGTCTGGGGCGCGCGCGCGAGCTGAAGCGCCGGACGCGTCCGGCGGCCTGCGGCGGACGCGTCCGGCGCATGGCTTTCGAGCAAAGAAGAAAGAGCCGTTGCGCGGCAACGGCTAGTTTCAAACCCAGTGGACACGTGGAGCGCGGAGGAGCGTCGGACGCGTCCGGCGGCTTGCTCCGGACGCGTCCGGCGTGTGCTGTGGAGTTGCCCGAGGTGGCAACGGCTAGTTTGGCCCTTGGGGCTATAAATAGATGTCTTGGCAATTTGTGGCCGGTTCTTGCCGAGCACGCCCAAGCTTTGGTAGCTTGTGTTGTGGTGCTTGGAAGCCCTTCTACTCGCATATGCTTGGTAGTGACCATCCGATAGTGTGAGAAGAGTGATTTCTAGTGCATTGCTTTGCGAGGTTGCATCGAGTGGCACTAGGTGGTTGTGTTGCAAGCGGGAGAGCTTGTTACTCTTGGAGGTTGCCACCTCCTAGACGGCTTGGTGGCAAGAGGCTCCGTGGTAGCACGCGTGGAGATACGGTGCTCGGAGAAGAGATTGTGAGAGGTCGGTACTCACCTCGCGGGGATCGCGAAGAGTAGCCCTATTGGATTGCGCGTGTCATTGAGTTACCACCCTTGAGTGTGTGGGTTTGCTCGGTGCCTTGAGGGGCTCACTTGAGAGTGGTGTCTTGCGGTGCCTTGCGGGCGTGCCTTGAGGGGCAAGTGACTTGAGGGTCACACCGAAGAACCATCTAGGTGAAAAGACCGGAGGAACCACCGAAGGTGTTGGTCGACACAACGGGACGTAGCTTGGGGGCAACCAAGTGAACCTGGTGAAAAATCGCCGAGTCATCTTGTGTCCACACTTCGCGGTGGTTTGCAATCTCTTTCACAAGCTTTGTATTTACTTTCCTTACTTTCTTATATAGCTTGTGTAGTTGCTCTTGTGGTTAGTTAGCTTGAGTAGCTTGTTAATCACCTTCTTGCTTGTGTAGCTAAGAAGTAGAGTAAGTTGCCTTGCTTAGCTTGTGTAGTTAAGTAAGTTTGAGCTCTTGGGTTTAGCTTGTGTGGCTTTGTCCTTGAGCAACTAGTGAGCTTAGGTTGGCTTTGTGCTTTTGCTCATTAGAATTGTGTAGGTGCACACCCGGTTGCTAAAGTACTAGTTGCTTAGTTTTGTGTGACCTTGCAAGCTAGACTTGTTTAGTGTGCACTAGCTAGATTGGCACCTTGCTTGCTTGTTTTAGGATCTTTTACAAGGTGCATCTAGAGTGATAGTTAGAGGGGTGAAGTCTTGGCTAGGCCGATAGATTTAATTCCGCACTTATATCGGTTAGCCGAGCGATTAGTTTTAAAAGGACTATTCACCCCCCTCTAGTCCGCCATCTCGACCTTACAAGTGGTATCGAGCCGGGTCTCTCATTTAGTGGTCTTAACCGACCCGAGAGGATGGCGGATTATGGGCTAGATGTTGAGTGTCCACACATTTTTGATGGCACACACTTTGCACGGTGGAGAAATTGGATGTCATGCAATTTTAAGTTTATTTCTCCTCAAATGTGGTGGATTGTAGATGTGGGCTTCTCTTGTGCAATTGAAAGGAAAACTCAAGCACAAAAGAATTGCTTCACTCTCAATTGCCAAGCTACTAACATTCTCTATAGATCTTTGGATGATAGCATATTTGAGGAGATCATGGATTTTGAGTCCGCGCATGAGATTTGGGTATACCTCAATGAGAAGTATGGAGCGGCCTCCGATGAGGAGTCTATGTTGGTGGCACATGAGGTTGTTGAGCATGACCATAACAAGGTTGTTGTGGAGGATTGCTCCACCTCATGGTCAAGTGAGAAAGATGATCAATCTACCTCAAGCTCACTTGACAAGATGGAAGATGTTGCCTCAAGTGATGCAAGTGATGATTCTACCTCAAGCACACTTGATGGTGATGATGGTTCATGCTCAATTGATGTTGCTACTACAAGCTCTCCAACATCGTCATATTGCTTCATGTCACAAGGTGACACTAAGGTATCAAGTTGCAATGTGATTGATCATGCCTCATATGATGAGCTTGTTAGTAGACTTGCTAGCATGACCATGTCTTTGGAAAAAGAGAAAGCCAAAACAATGAAACTTGAAAATGAAAACTCTTTTCTAAAGACAACATGTGAACAACAAAAGCATCTACTTTATGTTATTAATTGTTCACATGATGTGTTAAACTTGGCCCATGAGGAACTTAGTGTTGCTCATGAAACTTTGTTGCAAGATCATGCTTTTCTCACTAAGAAGTTTTCCATTGAAGAAATTAAAACTAGTGAGAGCTCATCACTTGGGTTGAATGATCAATCACATATGACTAACCTTTGTGATGTAGGGAAGAAGCATGTATCCACCTCTTGTGATGTTTTACTTGCTATGCCATGTTCTTCACATATAGATGCTTGTTCTACTTCCTTGTCTAGTGAGACTAACATTTTGAAGGAGAACAATGAGCTCAAGAAGAAAGTGGAGAAGTTGAGCAACAAGCTAGAGAGGTGCAACAACTCCAAAGTCCTCTTCCGGAAAATGTTGAAGAGTCAAAGGAGCTCTCATGACAAGAGTGGCCTTGGCTTCATCAAGAAGAGGAAGGTGACAAAGGGAGCAAGAAAGTTGACCAAGAAGATGATGAGGCAAGAAGAAGAAAATCTATCTCATTTCATGTGCTATCAATGCCATGAAAAGGGACATCTCGCAAAAGCTTGCCCCAATGAAGATAAGCTCAAGTTGAAGAAAGAAGAAGAGAGGCTCAAGCATGAGAAGCCTCAACCAAAACCCCAAGATCTAGTCAAGATCAACAATGAAGTTAAAATTGATGACTTGAAGATCAAGAAGAAGAAAACAAGAAGGGGTGGAAGAGCTTATTCAAGGCATCCAACTCTTATTCTAGATGCCAAGATGATGATGAGCAAGAATCAAGAGAAGAAAGATTTGGCTCACATCAAGTGCTTCAAGTGTGAAGAGATGGGACACTATGCCTCGGGGTGTCCTACCAAGCTTGAGAAGAAGGCTCAAACAACTTAAAAGAGGCAAGGCAATGAAGAGCATCACATGAGCAATGAAGAAAAGGCTCAATTAAAGAGAAGATGTTATTCATGCCGGGAAAGGGGACACATGGCTCATTCATGTCCCCCTAGGTAACACTTCTAAGCCTATTTCAATTGATACAAATAATATACTTAGAAAGGATGGTAATGGTACCTCAATGGTTTCTATTGCAAAACATCCCGCTACTCATACTATGGCTTTGCCTAAGTATGTTGCTCCTAACTTGAGAGGACCCAAACATGTTTGGGTACCATCAAAAAGTGGATGATTATTTGTAGGTACCATGGCATTGGAGACTTGATTCAATTGAGTTCATTTCATTTATCATTTGATTGAATCAAGTATTGAAGCTTAGTGCTATTTCTTTCTCAATGCCAAGTCATGACAAGTGAAGTCCAATGTGCTACAACATACAAGTGCAATAATCAAGTTGTGGTTATCTATTGTATTCGAAGGCTTGCAAAGTATTTGAGTTGAAGCTTGCTAGTGGATAATCATGAGATATCAAAGGTATATTCCTAGTTGATCTATTCATTTGGGTGCATATGAGTTGATTGAATTGGATATATATGCATATGTTGCTTGCTATGAGGAGTTTGAATGGATTAATTGCTTAGTAGTCAAATTTGGATTGGTTGGATATGATCACAAGATGACTCTTAATAAGTGGTTTGAATGGATATATGTCTTGTGTTGGTATTCAAACAAATTGATATCAAGTTTGACTCAATTTGAAGAGGCATAGCTCAATTGCTTAAAATCTGTCCAAATATTTAGAATCTGAGCTAGCTGAAAAGATAGCCATGATTGAGTGATCAAATCTATTTGGATTGGCTTAAAATTTGGTATGGATGCTCTACACTTATGGTACAATATGCTGTACAAACTTCATGAAGATTGGATAAGAATTGCTTTGGTTTTGGAGTACATCTTGTCAGCAATAGTGCAGCAGTTTTCAGCATGCAACAGTAAGGGAAGATGTGAAATCTGGTAGCAATCTAGAAGGCCAATGAAGCTCAAATTTTTATAGCTGCTGGTATACTCAATGTTGCACATCTCCACCAAATTTCATGGCATTTGGATCTGTACATTGTGAGATATGAATTATTCTTTGAAGGGTACAGAATCTGCCAGAAAAGTGACTATCATTGGTTATATCAAGAGTCACTCAAATTGAAAGGTTCTCAAGTTGGTTTCTTGTTTACAAGTGGTTGAGGAACCTAAGTTTGGTTTTGAATTGGTCTACAAGCATGAAGAATAATGAGTACAAGGTCATTTGTTACACTATTTGGTACTCAAATCGAAGATCAAGATCAAACTCAAGATGAAGATGAAGTTTAAGTTCTAGTGACAAATTGAAGATCATTTGGTAGAAAGAAAAGAACTTAAACAAGAAAGAAAAGGACTTAAGGAAGATTTCAAGTAATTCATCATATCAAGTCCAAAGGATCAATCAAAGAAAGGCAATTCAAGTGAGTGTCAAGGATAGTTCTTGGTGATCCAAGAGATATTGGAGATGCTCGGTTGAAGCAATCAAAAGGGTTGATAAAGTAAGCAAGCAACACCCAAGATAGAGAGCAATACATGACAAGTCAAGAAATAATACAAGTGGTGCACAAGTGGTACCCATTCAAGTGGTATTCTCTCATGCAAGCAAGAATCACAAGAAGAAGCAGGCCAACCACAACAAGAAAGTGCACTTGATCTCAAGTGGGTTTTCATCTCATATGGGTGAAGCATGGTATTCAATCATGGTATCTATTGGCTTCATCAAGCTTATAAATGGACTTCACATTGCTATTGGAGTAATGAAATTGGAATCTATGTGACTATCCTCTACTCCAACATAGCAAAGGTATCATTGTATTGTGCATGATCATTTCATCCCTTACTAGTATGCGGTTAGTGCATATAGTACATACTTATTAGGATCATGCATAACAATGAAATGTTTTAAATTCATAGTCTACCACTATTGCTTGATTGTTTGATTTATCTAGTGGTATGGGTATGAGTATGAGTTTGTTCATGAGCTAGTGAACCCAAGTACTTGATCTAGTTTGAATTGCATATAAGTTTCAAGTACAACATTGACAAGATAACCCTTCTAGTGAGGTGTGAAGAAGCTTGTCATTGGTTCAAACCGGACTTGGATGTTTATAAGTGATTCATATTGGCTCAAGTCAAAGAAATAGAAGCTCATGAAGACTATCAAGTTCAAGAATTGGTTATTCATGACAAATCCAACGAGTGGTTGCCATAATACTAGTTCTTGCAAGAAATGTCTAGCTTATCACTACCTTCACAAGTGGTGTTCCTACAAGTGGTATGGTACACATGGTTTTCATTCAAGTGATATCTAGTACATCAAGATAATGGTTCCACAAGTGATCCTCAACTTTAAAGTGATCAATTCAAATCAAGAGAAGCTACCCTCACCGACAAGAAAGTGTTTGATTGGTTTGACTCATGCTTTGTCATAGGGGGAGGAGCCCCACTTCATCGGTATTAGAGACAAAGAAACTTCAAGTGACCTACATGTAGTATCTTTGGTGCTATGACAAAGGGGAGTGCCCAATGCATAGTTACAAGTGGATTCCTTGCAACTACATGTGGATTTTACAAGTGGTGTCATTCCAACATATGGTGTTGTCCATCAAAAATGAAGATTCAAGACTCAACCATCAACCCCTAGTTCCAATCCTTTGCATCAAGAGAATTTTTCTTACATGTGGTATCTTCAAGTGGTATTGCTTGCATACCTTTATGGTCATTGATGACAAAGGGGGAGAGAATTGTACAAAGATATGCGAAGAAGCATACAAAGGGGAGAATGCGAAGAAGCATACAAAGGAGAGAAATATGGAACAAAAGAAGCATACAAAGGGGAGTAGAAAATGGACATGGATCAAGAGGGAGCAACATTAAAGAATGGAGGAGGATAAAAAATTCTGATTAAGAGAAGCACACAAGTAGGGGGAGCAAGCTCATGAACTTGTTTGATTGCATTTGATATGTGCATATTCATGTGCTTGCTTGCATTCGCATAAGTTCTTATATTTCAATATGCAATGCTTGTGTGGTGAATGCTAGTTATAGAACTTGATTGATGATTTGAAAAACTAGCACGTATAGGATGGTTTAGCTAGTCACATGTGCTTTACAAGTGGTACTAGAACCTTGCTTATAATGTTGATCTCATGAGGTATCTAGTGTTTTGTTTCATGTGATTTCTAGCTAACCATGATGCTAAGGATGAACTTCAATGGTGCAACTCCGATTTGTATCACGCTTCAAAGGTTTATCCTATACACCTTAGCATCACTTAGTAGTGCTAACTCTCCCAAAATTTCCATATTTATGCATGTGTGCAAGCTTGAAACCAAACCATTTTGGGCACACATGTAGGGGAGCTATCACTACCAAGTTGACTTTGTGGTACTTATCCAAATCATAACATTGAGCTTAAATGTTGGATAAGTGACATAAAGTCCAAATATTCTTAAATTCCATATCTTTGTAGAGTTGTCATCAATTACCAAAAAGGGGGAGATTGAAAGACCCTTGTTTGGTTTTGATAATTGAGTGACAACTTTAGGTGGACTAACATGTGTGATGGTTGAGATACGGGGAGTTAGTTCACGGGTACATGTGTGTGAGCAACATATGCCATGGTGGAGATGGCTTGGAGATGTTGTGAGGCTCAACACATGAGTTGATAAAGGAGCTCATTGCAAATGAGACATGACATGGAGTCATGTGACCAAGAGGTGAAGATCAAGATGAGGCTTGGCTTGATGGACCGGTTGCAAGTGTGAAGGGCAAGTTGAGGCTGAAGCGAAGGACCATGCGATGGTGAAGCTTGGGCAAGACTTGGCGCCGATGGACCGACGCAACGGTGAAGAGCAAGTGAGGTCAAGATCGATGGACCAAGAGTGTCACATGATGATATGAAGTGGATCATATCATTTGATGATCGTGTCGGTGCATGTTGTTGCATTGGCACAATGGAGGAAGACGGTGGAGATGGAAATGCGCAAGGCAAAGGTATAACCTAGGGCATTTCATTTCACCGGTCTAAGGTTGAGTAGAGAAGTACTTGACCGGATTTAGGATAGATGGCCGTACTATCAAGAGGGGTAATCTTGTTTGCATATCGGTCATCTAGTGCCACTTGAGCGATCTAACATTGCGATGTGCTAGGATCGAGTGGCGTGGTGAGTTGAAGAGAAAATCCTTTGAAAATGATTGTGAAAATGCTAACACACAAGCACATGGAGTTGTACACTTGGTGGTGTTGGCACATTTACAAAGGTGGCGAATGTATTTGTGGTTTGTAGGGTTGAGTTGGGCTTGGGTCCCTCTCCCTCCCGCCGAGCTTGCGGCGGGATTCGGCGCTTTCGGGAAAATTGGAGGCATATTTTCCATTGCGCCGGATGCAAATTGTTGTTGGAAACATGCTATCTATGGTGGTCAAGTTGGTATACTTGTTGGATAGCATGACGGAGAAGTTGGCGTCACGACGGCCGAAAAATCATGGATTTAAGCGCCGGACGCGCGTCCGGCGCGTGTTAGCTTGGCTCAGTTGGTGGCTCGCGTTCTTGCCCGAGCGCGGACGAACGGACGCGGGCGTCGGACGCGCGTGTTCATCGTGCAGCGTGGGCATCGAGTCTTAGCGGTCCGGCGGCGAGCCGGACGCGCGCCGGCCGTGCGTCCGCGCCGCGGACGCGACCGGACGAAAACTTTGAGTTTCGGCCGGTGCCGAGTGCCGGACGGCGCCGGACGCGCGTTAGCGCGCCGGACGCCGCGCCGGACGGCGACGTGGCGGCATCGCGGTTGGCCGGCGCCAACGGTCTGTCAGGGCGCGGGAGAAGCGCCGGACGCGTCCGCGGCTGCGCGGACGCGTCCGGCGCATGGCTTTCGACGCAAGATGAAAGAGCCGTTGCGTGGCAACGGCTAGTTTCAATCCGGTGGACACGTGGAGCGCGGAGGAGCGTCGGACGCGTCCGCGGCTTGCTCCGGACGCGTCCGGCGTGTCTTTGTGGAGTTGCCGAGGTGGCAACGGCTAGTTTGGCCCTTGGGGCTATAAATAGATGTCTTGGCCGGCCGTGTGGCCGGTTCTTGAGCACGCCCAAGCTTTGGTAGCTTGTGTTGTGGTGCTTGGAAGCCCTTCTAACTCGCATATGCTTGGTAGTGACCATCCGATAGTGTGAGAGAGTGATTTCTAGTGCATTGCTTTGCGAGGTTGCGTCGAGTGACACTAGGTGGTTGTGTTGCAAGCGGGAGAGCTTGTTACTCTTGGAGGTTGCCACCTCCTAGACGGCTTGGTGGCAAGAGGCTCCGTGGTAGCACGCGTGGAGATACGGTGCTCCGGAGAAGAGATTGTGAGAGGTCGGTACTCACCTCGCGGGGATCGCGAAGAGTAGCCCTATTGGATTGCGCGTGTCATTGAGTTACCACCCTTGAGTGTGTGGGTTTGCTCGGTGCCTTGAGGGGCTCACTTGAGAGTGGTGTCTTGCGGTGCCTTGCGGGGCGTGCCTTGAGGGCAAGTGACTTGAGGGTCACACCGAAGAACCATCTAGGTGAAAAGACCGGAGGAACCACCGAAGGTGTTGGTCGACACAACGGGACGTAGCTTGGGGGCAACCAAGTGAACCTGGTGAAAAATCGCCGAGTCATCTTGTGTCCACACTTCGCGGTGGTTTGCAATCTCTTTCACAAGCTTTGTATTTACTTTCCTTACTTTCTTATATAGCTTGTGTAGTTGCTTTTGTGGTTAGTTAGCTTGAGTAGCTTGTTAATCACCTTCTTGCTTGTGTAGCTAAGAAGTAGAGTAAGTTGCCTTGCTTAGCTTGTGTAGTTAAGTAAGTTTGAGCTCTTGGGTTTAGCTTGTGTGGCTTTGTCCTTGAGCAACTAGTGAGCTTAGGTTGGCTTTGTGCTTTTGCTCATTAGAATTGTGTAGGTGCACCCGGTTGCTAAAGTACTAGTTGCTTAGTTTTGTGTGACCTTGCAAGCTAGACTTGTTTAGTGTGCACTAGCTAGATTGGCACCTTGCTTGCTTGTTTTAGGATCTTTTACAAGGTGCATCTAGAGTGATAGTTAGAGGGGTGAAGTCTTGGCTAGGCCGATAGATTTAATTCCGCACTTATATCGGTTAGCCAGAGCGATTAGTTTTAAAAAGGACTATTCACCCCCCCTCTAGTCCGCCATCTCGACCTTACAGCGTGGAGCGCGCCCCGACCTCGGAGCCGTGTGTCGCAGCAACTGTCCAGGGCGACCCTCCTCGCGCCTCCACCTCGGCCGCGCCCTCCGCCACGCCGCACGCCGCACGCCGCCGCGCACTCCGCCATTGGGACGCAGGTCGATGGGGATGGCCATGGGGAGCACGCGGCCGGGGCTGGGGGGCCGCGCCGCCTCCCTCGCGCGCCGCCGGGAGCCGGGGCCGCGCCCTCGCCATGGGAAGGAGAGGGAGCTCGGGGGTGGACGCCGGGAGGTGACGGAACTTCCCCACGAGTGGCGCAATGCGGCATCACCTGGGAAGCTCGATTTGGGCTTCCCACCTCATGCGGCTAAGTCGACGGGCACAGACAAGTTTATGCAAAGATAAGTGTTTATCTGCAACCAACCAAACAACCGAAAAAGCAAAAAGGAAGTTCTGGCTAGAGTTATACAACCAACCAAACACACCCGTAAGCTCACTGCCCAGTGCCCACCTACAATTTCCTTCCTCTGGAGTGAAAGTGTGTGTCCGAACGAAAAGAAACGGAAATGAATCCCAGTCCCACTGACTTTCCGCGTGACACTGATAGTCCTTCCCTGACAAGGCGTCCCTCTTGAAGATAACCCATCGCCACGTTGGTCAGGCGTCGTATGACACGTAGGGCCAGGGAATAATTGGCCCACATGCCAAGCCTCGGGGGCGGAACTTTCCCGTCGTCCTCGTTTGCGTTGCGAGTGCACCACTCCGGCACTCCGCGGAGCGAACCCGCCTGCATGTTGTACACCTACGTGACGGAGACGTACCCGCCGAAGCACGGCGACCACGTGTGGGCCCGACGAGTGTGGGCCCACGGCGTCAGCGTGGGGGCGTCGACGTGTGACCTCAGGGGGATCAACAAGTGTGCACGGTGTGGATAGAGAGGAGGGGGGAGAGTGGGATTGCGCGGACAAAACTGAGAAATTATTATTTTTTAATTAATCCATTTCTTCTTATCGGCCGCTGCCCGTCGAGGTATATAAAGGTAGGCGAGGGCGAGCCAGGGAGGGTTTTGGAATTTGGCCGCCGTTCGCGTTCGCGTTGCGTTGCGTGGGTCTCGTTACTGGGTGGGGAAGGAGCGGGACGCCCGCAAAAGCAGACGCGGAAGCGAGCCGAAGCGGGGAGGCGACGCCGCTGCACTGCCCACTCGCCGGCCCGGTCAGCGATTCGCCGGTGCCGCCTCGCGGGAGCCAGCCAGTTTTGGCGTCGGCGGCGGAGGGGGCGGGCGGCGTTGGCGGGAAGGTCCCGGAGAGGGGTTCCGTCCGGCGAGGATGAGCGGCGGCGGCGGCGGCGGAGGGGGAGGCAGGGGCCCGTCGGGGCCCGTGCCGGCGTCCGCGAGGAAGCTCGTGCAGGGGCTCAAGGAGATCGTGAACCGCCCCGACGCGGAGATCTACGCGGCGCTGCGGGAGTGCGGCATGGACCCCGACGAGGCGGTCAGCCGCCTCCTCTCCCAAGGTCGGTCCCCATCTCGTGCCACTCCCCTTTTCCTCACCGTTTCGTGTGCAGGCTGGGGAAAAACTGCAGGGGGTGTTTGCGTGCGTGCCTGCCTGGATTGGATGAGTGCGCGCGCGCTGGGGAGTTTGTCTACAGCGTCGGGTTATCAGGAACCGTGCTTCCTCTTGCCGTTCTACCTGGGGATTTGATTTGCGGGGATTTGCTGCTGCTCTGCTAGTATTCGGGGGCGACTGTGCTGCGCGCTAGTGGGGCAGTCTGGCAGGACTGGCTGGAATCTCCGTTTCGGATTCGATTGGTTTTGCGAAGATTTGCTTCAGGCCTTTGGTCTGGGAGTTTTTGGAATTGCTTGCAGTGTGAAATTTAGTACTTCTTTCAGCGCTTATTACTCGTGCTTCTCAGTTCATTTGTGACTCACAGTAGAAAATAAATCTTAGTCCTTTACCATTTTGGTGGGTTACTGTTAAGCTTCTGGGTCTGTAAGGAGGAGCATATGGTTGTGAACTCGAATGAACTGGAACAGTTTCTTCGTTTTTATTGCCATCACGCTATGTTACCTTCAGTGTTTGATGTCTTAAACTGTTCGAGCTGCAGTAACTATGGATCTGTCAGCATGGGCACTGTCTGTCAGATGCTTGCATAAGGAAATAGGATAGTTATTATTTATCGCTTGTTTAGGCGTTATAAAATGGATTGGGTTGGCTGAGGGATGATAAAATGGGTGAACATTTGGGAGATGCAAAAAATAGCTCAACTGGTTACAAGGCTAGGAAAGATAAAGCCATTGAGTGAATATAACAGAGGCTTAGAGCTCTGGCTGTTTGGGTTTTGAGTTTTGTCAAACAACAAAAACAAAGCCTTACTGGTCCCAACAAGGGTGGGTTGGCTAGAATAAGAAGATAAAACCAGAATGACATGTCTAAACTTAGCTTGTAGTCAATTAAGATGATCATGTTGTCTTTATAGTCTGTACACGAGCTTAACTTTGTCAGACAAACCCCAATTTATGATTTTTAAACTATTATTATGCATGGACCTGGATTGCTTTATAGGTCTGGTTTCTTGTTTTTGTGTTTGGTACTGAAAGAACGAATTGGTGACTATGGTATCAGATTCCATATCGAGTTACATTCTTTTGTGGTTCATGAACTTAATGATCTGTATTAGCATCTACTATCACTTTTGTTGTCAGAACCACTTTGAGTTTGTAATTCGCAATTTTACGAGAACTAATGAAAATTGTGTGAGATGGTTACCTGAAATATTATCTTGAACCTTTGTTATATTGATCACTGACTGCTGAATACCTTATTTTCATGCAAGACTATGGGTTTCATGAACCTTGGGGATGCCTTGTGGTAGCTACTTTGTTTTGTCCCAAATGGCTCTATTTTAGTTCCTGTTATCCCATTTAACCTGGTGTAAGTCTGATAAGTAGTGACACTGGTGGCATCGCTGTGCATGGTTGGGTTAGGCCCTTGGTTGCCCTGATTCTGACTAAGAACTGTTTGAACTGGGTAAAGTTGGTAAGGGTAGAGCTTGTTGTAATTTAGTTACATCAGAATGCAATTGCCTGTTGTGGAAATGTTGTACTTCCTCCGTTCCAAATTATAAGTTGCTTTGACTTTTTTGTTCATCCATTTTTCTATGTATCTAGACATATTATTACATCTAGATGCGTAGCAAAATGGATGTACCAAAAAGTCAAAGTGACTTATAATTTGGAATGGAGGGAGTATATCTTGTGTGACAGGTTAATATACCTATAATGCATTTTTAAATACTGACCCCTCTGATCCTTACCGTTCCCAACTTTATGAAGGAAGTCAGAGAATGGATTCCAACAAATGTTTGAATTACATGGGCATATTTCTAAATTATCCATCACAATTTGTATAGATGAATTTTGTTATGCTGGTATTGCAGTTGAAAAGAGTTCTTTCTATTGCTCCATTCAATATACAATAATTTTGTTTTTTCTTGAGAAAATATGCGCCAGTTTTGTGTATACCAGCAACATAGAATTAAAATTGGTTTGTTGTTTTTCATTGTTCCAGCTATTCACTTGTGTATAGCTGACATATTGTTGATCTTTCTCCAGATACTTTTCAAGAGGTAAAGAGCAAGCGTGATAAGAAAAAGGAGGTCAGTCGAGTATGATCTTTATTTCAATCTGCCAATGCTCTTGGTAATTTCAGTTTGCCTGATAGCCAACTAGTTTTTTGTGAGAATTCGTTTTATTCAGTTTTTCCTGATAACTCTAGTCAACTGTTCTCTAAAAAGATGTTGTAGCTTATCTTCAGTTACCCATATTATTTATTTGTTGGATATATAGAATCAACAATGATTGTTAATATACCATGTGTTTAATATCAAGGCTGGTGATTAACTCTGTGCTAATCTTGCGTTCAGTATCTCTTGATTAGCTATATTGTGTCTTACTTTAATCTTGAGAACTTACCTCAGTACTTACTGAAATTTCGCATAGGTTAAAGAAACCCCAGAGCCAAGATCTCGAGGAGCAAGTAACTCCAGTCGATCCAGTAGAGGTGGTGTGGACCGTGCTGGACGAAGCAGTTCTGTTCAATCTGGATCCAGTGGCACTGGTATTTTTTTTAATAAGGAAGTTCCACTTCATGAGTTTTGGCATTTGGCCACTGGAGTTTCTCATCTTCCCTTTTAACCAAACCAGATTATATGGCTTCAAGGTCATCAATATTGGGACCTGCTGTGCCAGCTACGAATGCCATGCAGAAGCCAACAGTTCCTAGGTAACGAATGTTCAGGAGCTGGAAGTTCTGATATATCTGATTGTTTCTTATGTAGTAGAGATAACCTCTATGCTTGCTATTCTGTTGCAGTTTGTCCACAAACAAAGATGTGGTTCCTAATGGATCAGGTGGAGCACCACAATCATCATCTGGTTTTCAAAACAATTGGTTTGGGGTGCCAGGTCAGATGTCAATGGCTGATATAGTGAAAATGGGAAGACCTCAAGTGAGGTCTTCTGGCAAGCCTATGGCTGCAGCAGACACATCGTATGCTGGTCAAACCCCATCTTTATCTAGCTCTGCAAACCAGAACTCGAGACAATCTGCAAGCACAGCCCTACCGACTACTTTTGACCAGGGCTTTCCTGGTCTCCCAGACCCTATTCCACATACTGTGAACTCTAGTCATGGTTATGCTGGGAACAACCATGCACATGAGAATGATTGGTTTCCTCATGATGAGCCGCCATCTGGAGCTCAGTCCACAGGCAATGAGGCATCTGGTGACCAGTCGCAATCTGTGGCATCACTGGACCAATCTATGTTGGTTGCCGATGCTGCTTACTCACAAGAAAATTCTCATGCAGAAGAGAACAACTCCACTGCAGTTAAAGCAACATTGTCTTCTGAAAGACACTTTGAAACTGTGGAGGAGGACAATCATTTCAACGATGGGTTATTGCAGAACTCAAGTGCTTACCAGGATCAAGTGCATTCCTACGTTGATAATGAAGGTTTGTGTTAAGAAACTCTGCCAGTTTAGGTCTCTTTTCCTGAACTGAATCTAGGAGCTCTATCTTTGATGCCCAGTGGACACCAAGCAAATTTATATAATATAATCAACAAAGTTTGAAGAATACCATTTATTGTTTCTACCAGACTAATTTCAGTGTGGCTTTGTCGAAACCCAAATTGATTATTTGTTTAGTTTTGCATTTTACGCCTTGTCCCTTCTGTTGTCTTCAAGTGCTACTGTGCTAGTGTTTGGATTGAGAACATCATCATGGAAGAATCATGTTAAACTTTGAACACGTTAGATGCCATGGACACAATGTTTTATCAAGGAATGCTTACATTCCTGTTACTAAATTGATTGTAATTGCGATATTAATATCATTGAAAAGTCATGTTATTTGTATATTTTTAGGTGCCATTTTCTCGACACACCAAGATCAAGGTTTTTGCATTAGTTTCCTGAAAGATGAAAGATACAAGATTGATACTTGTACTTGGATGGAAGAATTTGTATTTATGTTGTCTTAAATAATTATATTTGTTGATAATATTACAGTGTCAACAATATGCAATAGCATAATTGTGTCATATAGTATGTATCATGTCGATATGATTCGATACTTGAGAAACAGATGGTCATGCATACCCAAAGTTTGTGGATTGTTTTGTATGTATAGTGCAAAATCTCAGCCCACAGAATTTAGCTGTGAGCTAATTATTCTGGTCCATTGAGACTGTGATGACTTAAGCTGGTTTAGGCTGTTGATACATGATTGTTGTCTTATTGGCTCACAGATTGCTGTGGCACAAATGAGCCACAGATAATTGTGCCTGCAAATTCTATACATGGACTCTTTGGTTTTGCTTTTGAACCTTTTCTGTTTGTTTCGCAGTTGGGATTTCCATTGTTGATGCAGAATCAGCTGCAGCAAACTTTCAGCATCTAAGCCTGCAGAATGAAGATATAGCTGCAACCAAGTCTGCTGAAGATAACCCTGCGGTTATACTCCCTGATCATCTACAAGCTGCAAATGCAGACTGTGCTCATTTGAGCTTTGGTAGTTTTGAATCTGGTGCCTTCTCTGGCTTGCTTTCATCAAAGTCCCCAAAAGGCAGTTTGGAGGACGACGAGGTGCATATTCCAGATGAATCCCCATCAGTTAATCAAACAGATGTCAGGTGAAAACTTTTTCCTGCAAATTGTGATTCAAAACATGAGATATACACTCTTCTGATGAGGTTGCTTTGCAGGAATCAAGATTACTATGACAATGATGCTCTAAATTCTTCAGCAAATGAGGATGTCGAGGCAAGAATTGGTAATAACATGGATAACATTGATGGACCTTCAGTTTCAGAGTCTGATGTACTGAGGCAGGGGCCCATAGATGTGCCTGGTCTTCAATATGACCTGCCATCTGTTTCAAGTCATGCATATTCAAACACAACACAGCCAAGTACAATGGAAGACCCACAAGGAAACACACATGCACAACCCCTTTCCCATTTTTCTGGCTTACTGGTACATTTCTCTTTTCTCAGAAGAGATAGGATCACTGACAGTTTTATTATGATGAAATAAGAGCTAGAAACTTAACTTTCATTTGTATAAAACTTGTCCTTTTGATTTTTTTTTCCTTGATCACAGAAACATTAAGTTGACCACCAAACTTGAACTTCTTTTCTTTGATGAAGTTACAAATTTACCTGTATAGCTTCGGTTGAGGAAGAAAATAATATCGTGGATTTTCAATGAGTCTTTGCTTGCTATTTCTATTGCTTTAATGGTTTTGGGGTTTTTTCTATTGCATCCAAACTGGCACATATATGGTATATGTGTTGCTATGTTATGTGCCAGTGACCCAGTGTAATGCCTGGGTCCAATCTGTAGGCAGCTGGGCATCAAGCTGTTTGACCTGTAATGAGGCATACTATAATATCAGTAATTCTGAACTCATACTGATTATTCAATACATTATAAATAGTATTAAAATGCCAAAAATATGTGCCTGCCTTCTCAAGGTTGTAGCGCGGAGGATGTTTATGTATGTTCTCCATTGGATGTTGCTATCAAATTGATTTACATGTTGCCTCATTGGTATTTAAATCTCCTAATGTTTTGTTTGAATACTGTAACTTGAAAATTTGAGTTAAAACTCGGTATCAGATTTCTTACAATGATGACGGCAGTGGAATGTCATTTATTGTTTTACTATCTTCTTGGCTAGTTTTATGGTATTGTTTTGTGCCCCCCCCCCCCCCCCCCCCTCATAGTCCTTAATTCCTTATTTTTGTTCTTCTGATATCTCCTTGCAGCAAGCAAATACTCTACCCAATAACTTGTTGGGGTCAAATCATACCCCTCTTCGGGAGTTTGACTTTTCACAGTTGCTTCAGACACAGTCAGCTACAAAGTATAACCCACCTGTTGCACATAATAATCTGCCAGCAATCTCCATGCAAGAGGTAATTCAAAATTTCAAACTTTTGATGTGTTTCTGTTTATCTTATCCATTGTTTAGTACAATGGAACATATGGTGCAGGCTTTTGAGACTTTTTTTTTTTGGGTGCACAATCCAAATTTCCAACTGTTAAGAAAAGATTAAGACCCCTCTTTAGTATAGTATTCAAGTTCTGGAGAACTCATTGTGATACCTCTTTGTTTCTGTATGTTACCGATTCGTATTTGCGGAGATGAATCACATGGCAGAAATGACGTGGCAATGTAGTAGCCCTTATTTTGATGTCCATGGAAGTCTGTGGCATGTTTATAAATGAATCATATGATCATGTAACCTGTTAGTTTGTACTTTTATGTAAGCTAGATGGATTACTCATTTTGGTGTCATTTGTGTGGTGATTTGGTATACATGTTGATTTGCTGTTGCTTCAGTTATCTCATTGCTGCATTTAACTTTTTTGGAACTTTCTCCAGACTTTAAAACCAGGAGGATTCCCCAACACTCAGTCTACGCAACATGTTCCCAGTACAAGCATTCCGTCGGGTCTTCCTCTCCCACAACAATTGCCTGTATACTCTCAGCCAACTCTGCCTCTTGGGCCTTTTACCAGTCTGGTTGGCTATCCATATTTGCCTCAGAACTATTACCTACCATCAGCGGCCTTTCAGCAAGCCTACTCAAGTAATGGGCCTTTCCAGCAATCTGCTGCTCCTGCTGTGCCTGGAGCTGGTATGAAGTATTCGATGCCACAATACAAGAGCAGCCCTCCTGCTTCAAGCCTACCACAACCATCATCACTCTCTGGTTATGGAGGGTTCGGAAATGCAAATAATATCCCTGGAAATTTCAGCCTAAATCAGGGTGCTCCCTCTGCGCCCACGACTTTGGGATTTGATGAAGCTTTAGGCACACAATTCAAAGACCCCAATCATTATGCAGCTCTACAGCAGGTAATGATGACACTATGCTCTGGTTGATCTTCTGGCGCCCTTGGTTGAATCTGTAACCTTCTTTGGTTGCATGAAGTTTTCGTGTTTCTGCTTCAAACCTTCTTTGGTTTGCATTAAGTGTGCCTTTTTTGTTTTCATGTCAGAATGATAATTCGGCAATGTGGCTTCATGGAGGTGCTGGTTCAAGAACAGTTTCTGCAGTTCCACCCGGTAACTTCTATGGTTTCCAGGGCCAGAGCCAGCAGGGTGGCTTCCGCCAGGCACATCAACCCTCTCAATACGGTGGTCTTGGGTACCCAAGCTTCTACCAGTCGCAGGCCAGTCTGCCACAGGAGCAACCCCAGAACCCCACCGAGGGAAGCTTGAACAATCCCCAGGGGTACCATCCCAGCCATCGCACCAGCTCTGGCAGCACAGCTACTAAACCTTCTGTGCTCTCTTGGGAGATGCCGAGATGCCTCTCTATGCTGCCAGGTTACCTGCAA
The DNA here is from genome assembly GCA_018135685.1 of Themeda triandra. NCBI lineage: Eukaryota > Viridiplantae > Streptophyta > Magnoliopsida > Poales > Poaceae > Themeda > Themeda triandra. The sequence goes on from JAENPR010001430.1 coordinate 117,797, forward strand.
GCCTTGGCATGCTGCGCCGTGAAGCGAGCAGACTAGCTGAGCTGCCGTCTTGAGCGCTGCTGAGCAGAGGACGATCCATCCAACAGCCATGAAGTGTGTTGTTCTTCTTTTCCTTTTTTTCTTCCTGTTGTGTGTTCTGGAACTAAATTAGGCTGTCGTGGTTTTTTTACTTGATAGTGAGTGGTGTTGCAGAGGTGATATCTTGTAACGGTTAAATCCTAACTCATCTAACAGATCTGCTTCTCATACCCCTGTAATGTGCCATTTTGTTCTTGATATGCATGTATGCTTATGAAGAGAGTGGGTGCTGCTAGCCTGCTACAAATTTTCCCATGGATTTGGTTTCTGAGGAGCTTTGAAGATCCCAGCAATACCAATCCGGTGGACTAACTGGTAGCCTAGTTATGCTCACATGCCATGCAAATGATGATCACTAGCAATTTATACACCTGCTATGTTGTTCGAGCTAGTTTTAATGGATCAACAGCAGTGTCATGCTGTCCCATGGAAACTGAGCTGTAATGTATGCATTAGGGTTCTTGCACTTAAATCCTTTTCCATGTTATATATGAATGAATTGATAGCTCGATGTCATCCCCGCACGCAAGGTATTACGGACAATTTAACCTTTTATCAGCAAGTACGACAATTGGTCCTCTCTCACTAGGGACTATATAAGATCTCAATTGTCGAACATGCCAATTAAGTCGATGGCCTGTGTTAGAGAAAGTAGCAATGGCTCGTTATGTTTCCTGGTCCATGTGTCGTTTCAAACTGCCAGGTAAAGGTACAATGATGCATTCAACGTCCATCTCACGCTTTAGTTGGATATAGTCGGATTTACACCAATCTACATGTATTTGAGTGGATGGACTAGAGTGGAACAAACTAAATTCCACCCCAATTCACCCAACACATGTGGATTGAGGTGAATCTGATAACATCCAAACAAGGCCTCAAGAAAGTTACTAATTAGCAAAGTACAATGAGCTATTGAAGTACTATTTCTCCGGAAGTTGAAGTTATACTCAGGTGAGGTGACCTCGAAATTTGACTTCTCCAACGCTGTATACATTCCCTCAAACAAATATGAGTTACATATTTTGAGTGGAGTACATAAAACAGGACTGCTTGGTTCGACAGATCTGAGTTCCTTCTGAGACATTAGCTATGTAGCTTTCTTCCTTATAATGCCTTCTAAAGTGAGATCACTGATCTTCGCAGCAAGGATGAAATCATTACTTGTTAAACCTCCTATAAACACAATAAATGATCAATACCAGAGCAATGGCATGCCTCACTTTTTAAGCGAAAGTAAGTTGGCTGGGTTTTCCAGCTCATAATTGAAGTGCAATTGCATAACATAGACACCCAAAACATGCTCTAACAGACACCTAGTGCTGCGATAAAAAAAAAAAAAAAGACACCTAGTGCTAAACCATTAGCAGTAGATCCATTAGCAGTAGATAGACTAAAGTGCAGTTCAGTTTGGTCCTATAATCCTACAGTATATTTCCATTGTTGTGAACTTTAGCAGAATAAGGATTCAATATAAACAAGTGATTTTATCATTTTTAAGCTTTAGCAAACCTTTCCCTGGGAAAATTTGTAATTGTAAAGTTCTGTCCTGAGCTCATACTTCTCTTAAAAGTTTACTTGACTAAGTTCCTTAAAAATAATATAATGTTTGATTGCTTCAAGATGTTTAAAACCTTATAGAAAAATAAGCAAAAGAAGAGAAAAAACCTATGGGTCTGGTTATTTGGATGGTAAAACTGCAAACTGATTGATAACAATGTCCAAATCCTTGAAGCAATAAATTTAATGATGGGAAAACTGCCTGGTCATCAGATTTATTGTGACAGGTGATATCCAGCTTTGCAATGAATAATTTGAAAAGAAGCTAATACAAGTGATTTGCCCAAGTGCCACATAAATCAAAATAAACTAGAAAAAAAAGAACCACATGGATCACTTACTGACAGAATGAGTCCAAACATCAATTTTCACGTTATTCCAACCAACAAGATGAAGATCTGGATGGTGACCTGGAAAAGGCATATCTGTTTGAGCATAATGTCCTCACATTGTTATAAAAGAAAATTTCACACCAATTTATTGGATTCTATGTGGATAGCAAAACTTACAACCAGAGTAAATTGTCATGTGTAACTATGCAACTAGAGTAAACACCCTGCACTGTAAATTGATGCTAAGTAGCTTGGTTCTGACATATTGTATTTATGAGGGAATAGTATCTCATGAAATGTTTCAGTTTCCTTCATAGGAATTCTAGAATAATTTCCCAAATTTTACTGGAGTAGGGTTTGTGGCTCTATCCATTATTCACATAACAGTCATAGGAGAAACATGCAGTTAGAGAACTACATTCTACAGATAAAACAGTTGGAATTGCAGATTCTTGGATTGATTCTAATTGTTAGACAATATAGGTGAAAGAGTTGATTATTGGCCAAAGAAATGAAGACAATAGTTAATATGAAGAAAATAAAGGACCTTCTGCCTCAGCAATAGCAGCAACAAGTTGAAAGAACTCAAGTCCTTTAACAAAGTTCTTCACCTTCCATGCTCTATGTAATTTCAGAATACCACCTTCAGTGATCAGTTCCCAACCATTCACCTGTTTTCAGTATCAGCCAATAGTAGGAATTAGGATGATATTAACCAAATTTTTAGTGCAAAAATATACAAGATCAAGACCTGTTCAAGCATCTTTTTAGCAGAATCTTCTGACAAGGGATGTAAATCCTTGGAGTTGCATGGAACACAGCTTTTCATTGCTAATTCTGAAATAATAAAAATACATAGGACTATTTAAAGAGTGTGAGGCATATACATACCATTAAAGAGTTAAAAAAAAAAAAATCTGGTCATAGTCAGAACAATATTATCCTCTCTACTGCCCTGTTTACTTTGTTTTTCTTTACTGTTTGTACCAAACCATTTTCCCTTAGGGCCTGTTTGGATCCCTTCATTTTGGAGGAATTTGAATGTACTTAAGAAATTATGCTATTTGGCTTGGAATTTGAGATTCCACAACTTTCCAAAATTCACATATAAGCCTATCTCAAATTCATAGGGTGGGAGATGGGGAAGAACCATCTCCCATCCTATGAATTTGAGATAGGCTTATATGTGAACTTTGGAAAGCTGTGGAATTTCCCATCTCCCACCCTATGAATTTGAGATAGGCTTATATGTGAACTTTGGAAAGTTGTGAAATCTCAAATTCCAAGCCAAATAGCCTAATTTCTTAAGTAGATTCCAATTCCTCCAAAATGAAGGGATCCAAACGTGCCCTTAATCAATTTCAGTAGGGGCCCAAAACCCCTCCTGTATGTAGAGAGAGAGAGAGAGAGAGAGAGAGAGAGAGAGAGAGAGAGAGAGAGAGAGAATATGACCTAAGTTTCTAATATATTTCTTCCTTGTGAGAATAAAATATAATGACTTTGGGAGTATAAAAGCTTTGCATCATATGTAATTAATGCATCACTATTTGTTCAGCATGGCCATAAGAATATGCCCTAATTATAACTCAGGAAGTACCATCATACGTGCAGGCTTACTTCAAATCTGAAAACAAAATCACTAAAAAGATATCATGAAAAATATAGAATGGTACGACTTTTCCATGTCTTACAATGTCATCGTGATAGATAAGATGCTTACAAAGGAACATTAATATTTATAAAAGCATTAATGTATGCATCACATATTCAAATCTGTGTGATGAATTTCAGTCGGTAAGAGGCAATTAAAGAAAACAATGTATATGAAGGACCTTGACTCTCAGGTGAGCTTTGGCACCCTCTTGCAGTCAAACTTTTATTTTCGTCTTGCCCTGTAGTGTCCATCTGATAGAAGGGGCTGCATAAATAGTGATTTCTGCATTCAGTGAACAAAATATAAAAAGCACACACAGGATATGAAATAATACCATTTATCAGGGAGCCTGAAACATAAGTCATAGGCTTCAAGGTGATTTCGTGGAAGAAAACCATAAGCACAGCTTTACAAACTTGGTTTGCTAGGTCAAATTTTACATTGTTTCCACATCTAGCCATGCATATAACAGGCATGAAAAGGGGGCTTTTTGATTGAATAAAATGTTTGCAAGGCTGTGTCTAACACCCAATCGCATTTCTTCAGTAGCATATCAAGCAGTGTACAGTACTTAAAATACCAACCAAGTGTAACAATTCTTTGGCTCACTAAATAGATCGTTGTACACAAAAAGTACAAATCCCCAATTCCACATGAAACACCACTTCTTAATCCTTTCTTGAGTGGGTTCTTTAAAAAAAAGAATCCTTGAAAGACCATTCTTTCAAAGTGGATTATAGAACAAAATCACTGTGTTCTTGGGACATGAGCCAAATGGCATTGAACTAAATATAACAAAGTTTCACACAAAAAAATGGTTCCTGTGAACTGTGATCCCAATTTCAAGAATTAACACAGCCTTCGCTAATGTTCTTGCACCTGCAGACTGCACTGCAGAGCACCACTCGTAGGGCACGCGGCGCACGCATATGCTGCGATGATGCTCAGAAAGCTGTACGTGAAACGAGGACATACCGTACAGATCCAAGATGCGAAGGCTTCCTGCGGACGAGAGGCCAGCGAGAAGCTGCCTTTGCCTGCACGGCCAAAAGAGAGAGGAGGAGGTATATCAGTAGTGCACGGTGGGTGTTTGATGATATGCTTACACGGAGATCGGAGCAATAATCCTCTCATGCGCACCTGCCCTACGTAGGAGCGCGATAGGAGGAAACGCGCGTGCACCGTCGCGGCCCGGAGCATCGGTGGCTCCCGCGGCTTCGCCGGATCCGGAGAGGGAAAGCGGAGTCCGTTCTGCGTCACGCCTCAGAAGAGAGGCGAGAGGGCACTCGGCAGGACGGGCCGATGGAAACTAGCGAGGGCATGCGCAAGTGTCACAGCTAAAGGTACAATCAGCCGATCGGCTGTGATTTTCTGGCTGCTCTGCTGCAGTTGCATCCGCAACTCCCACCACAAAATGCTGCAACGAGCACAGTGGTTATTTTGAGGTTAATTTTAGAGAATTCTTACTTGAGGTTAGTTTTGAGGTTAGTTTTAGAGGATTCTTACTCGAGGTGCATTGTCACAATGTTTTTTTTTCTTTTTCTTTTTTCCGAATAAGCATTGCCACAATGGTTGAGGTGCATCACTTAGCATTAAATATTTAGGGTCACATTTTGATATATATTCTGTTTGCTCATCTTTTGGCATGGCTCTGATTTCCTATGTCTTTGGCTCTTTGCAAACAACTATTAATGGTGAGACAAAACTCTATCAAACTAGCCCTACGTCAGAGGTAGATACTTATCTCTTAAAGATTATTTTATATCTTATCTTAAGAATTCACACTAGTCTTTTGTACTTTCTAAACTATCATTATATTCAACACAATGCTACTCTTGTCTATTGGCTAAAACTTATTAACATCTAAAAAATACAAATCATGTCAATACCACTATCCACTAATTATCATATTTTGCTAGTTTTGGCTAATAGATATAAAAAAGACAAACTTGCTCGAGGTTGTTGTGTGACGATTGCACCAATTCATGTTACCCATTGGTACATCTATTGGCCCATTTTAGACTTTGAGACTAGTCTTTATGACACATTGATCTTACTTTTATGGACTACCCAATTGGACAACCTAGTCCATTTACATCACTCTTGTATACAACCTTACTAGTCTTTATGACACATTAATTTTATTTTTATGCACAACCTAACCCAATTGCACATGATATAGATTATTGTACTAGTATACAACCTTGAAACTTTGGAACGATCTACTTATGAGGAGTTGTCGAGCAGTGGCACAGACACAACCAGCTAGTGCACAATGTAGTAGCAACTAGCAACCACGGGACCCACATCACCCAAACACTAAATAAGCCACAATTGACAACCCAATAGCTCACACCATCTATTCATGGACAAGAGATCCATCTCTACCACCTCATTTCTCATCAAACCGTATATTTACTCTTTGTCGATCATCTTTGTGTTTTGGGATGACTAGTAAAAGCTATATTAAAATTTAGGTGTTCATATGCTTACTTACAAAATTGTTTTGGTACGGAGAGGATTATATTTTAACACTATGTTATATATGAGAATCAACTTTTTAGGTGGTAGGTTTATAAGGAAAGGAACTTTTTTAATTAAAATTGAGGCTGAATACTACATGTAGCAAGAGAGAAATAAAGTAAATCTAGCGTGGCAAAATGCTCCCAAAACCTAATATTGGACAGCCTTGAAAATTCATAACTTCACACACATTGATCAAGTATTAAAATACATATTTGAAGAGATTAATCATGGATTCTTATTACAGACCTACGTTTGAGGAGTATTAGCCTTGCGCTGAAGGGACTTTTATCATCAAGATTTCAACTAGTTTGTTCTTCCACGAGAAAAGGGGAGTAGTGTTCAAGTTCAAAGCAATGTGACGATGCAATCACGTCAACCAAGTTAGCCATTCGGATGGAAGACAACAGAAGAAAAGCAGGCTACTGAGTTTTGAGATCTAGGGCCTGCTCTGATTAAAGTTGAAAACTAAAATTTTAGACCACTTTAGTCCACTTTTGTGATCTAAAATTTTTACGAGGTGGTCAAAACTTTAGACAACAGTTTAGGCCTTCTATTTAGAGCCACAAGAGCTAAAAATTTAGCCACTAAACTTTAGACCACGAGATCCAAATGGGTCTTACACTAGAGATATTTTTTGCTAGCCTCACATAGCTCTTTTCTTTGCGATTCATATATACATTCATACTCCTCTCCTCATGGTGTTTTCTACTAGCCTCACATTGCTCTTAGGGTGTCTTGGTTCCTTAGGGATTTTAAGAATCTAGATTATAAAGTCTCATGTTTTTATTGGATTATGTGTCTATGTTAAAATTTTCTAGCTAGCATGTTCGGATGAGATTTTAGGATTATGAGAAAAAAAATTATCCATATTCTATTAGAATATCTTATCATCTATACGGATCTACTCCTCCATTCCAAATTATAAGGCATTCCAAGAATCTTGGAGAGTCAAAGAATTTCAACTTTGACCAAATTTATATGATAAAATAATAATATTTATGATGGCAACTAAGTACCATTAGATTCTTCATTACTTATATTTTCATTGCATATCTATTTGATGTCATAACTTATTGTAGTTTTTTCTATAATTTTGGTCAAATTTGAAAAACTTTGACTCTCCAAAATTGTTGGAATGCCTTATAATTTGGAATGGAGGGAGTAGACGGCTTACGCCGAATTTGGGTTGCATGGAGCGTATCTGGGCCGTCTGCTATCCAATGGACACACCCCAACCTACGTCCAAGATGGTCGCTAGTTGTGGTGAGAGTTAGTGAGTGCATGACAGTTGGAATCTTGTAGCAAAAAACCACAACTTACTCTCAAACCAAAACAGCAGCGTAGTGAAGTGTGGTAAGACACATGCACGGCGTGATGAAGCGTGGTAGGCGTCGCGATCGAAGTGTGGCGTGAACCAAACAGCTAGAGAATAGTCAGCAGCTGACTAGCAGACGGACGTCCTTTTGACTCTTGTTTCTTTGGCACCACCCACAGTTGTCCTGGAGAGGACAACCAAACTTGTTGGTAGAGCTTTGCATCTGGCCTTCTTTCCAGTACAAAATACGTAGGAACGCCGAAGTCTTCACGACTTCACGTGCCATGCTTTGGGGTTTCTGAGCCGTATAACACACTCTAGCATATGCGTTTTAGCATTCACTTTCCACGCATTGCGTGCCAGTATCAACCCCCCTCATCGGCCAGCTAGTACTTTTGAGCTCACAGAAACTGGTGCTCACGGCACGTCACCATAGTATCTTTTAGAATATACTATGTGTCCACGTCACTATGAAGTTGACTCACGCAGACGCATGCTCCATGCACTCTGCTCTCGTAATCCCCGTGTTCCTTCTCCTTCGACTTCGATTTTGCATAATCGCTTCCTCCTATTAATTTGTCTTCTGATTCGCAGCTCGCAGTACACTGTGCAGCCATGGGAACCGGCCGCGCCGTGTTCCTCCTCCTGCTCTCCGCCGCGCTGATGCAGGCGGTTCTCCTCCCCGCGCCGGCAGAGGGCTTGGTCCGCATCCCGCTGAAGAAGCGGCCCGCGGGCGAAAACGGCCGCCTCCATGACGAGCGGCGCCGCCGTGACTTCCTCTGCAGCAAAGCCGCCGCCGCCGTGGCCTCGGAGAAAGCCGAGGCGGAGGGGAGACGGAGTGCGACATCGTGGAGCTTAAGAACTACCTCAACGCGCAGTACTACGGCGAGGTCGCCATCGGCACGCCGCTGCAGAACTTCACCGTCATCTTCGACACCGGCAGCTCCAACCTCTGGGTGCCCTCCTCCAAGTGCCGTTCCTCGGTGTGTATCTGCACGGTCGTTCTGTGACTGAGACTATTTTATTAACTCTGTAGTTGTGTGTGTGGCTCTGAACTGAAGAGTGCCTTTTTATGGTTTTCTGCTGCAGATCGCTTGCTACGTCCATGCGAGGTACAATGCCAGCCAGTCCAACACCTATAAGAAGAATGGTTTGTGATTTCGGCCATCCTTGTGTTTTGTGGAGATTAATGGTGTATTTCTAATATGTATGTGACCTATCAATACTCTTTCAATGCCTCATTTAGGTTTAGTGGCTGTTTTGAGTACTCCCTCTCAGTTCCAAATTAGAATTCACTTAGGCTTTGTTCTAAGTCAAACTTCTCTAATTTTGACCACGTTTGAAAAATAAATTGATATATCCACGTTCAAATATGTTCTCTATCAAAATATATCACATGAAGAATCTAATGAAATAAATTTGATGTTCTAAATGTTGGTGATTTTTCTATGAACTCGGTCAAAGTTAAATAAATTTGACTATAGACAAAGTCAAAATGAACTTTGATTTGGAACCAAGGGAGTAGTTAATTTTGCACAGCTAGTTCAGAAATTTTGGCTAGATACTGATGTGCATAAAGTATTTTTTTAAAGACATATTAGCTTATATGGTTTTTCTTTTGGAAGCTAGAAATCATAGTGTTTGTGTAGAACTAAGATTTACTTGTCGATATTGAGAAGCTGAAAATTTTGAAATATAAGAATTATGTATGCTTACTTAAATATGTCACAGTCCAAACTACACTTCCAACACTTCCATCCTTTCAAGATAATTGGTATTAGATGCTTTGGTATGATTGAATGTCTACTCTCTCAGTCCATACTCATAACACGGGTATCGTTTCAAGGTAGGCATGAACTTCATCAGCAGGTGGCTGGTGAGATGCTGTGCGGAGGTAGGGTGGTACACTGGCCACTGGCGTAAGCAAGAAAAAAGGATTTAATATTAAGTTGTCAATTTTGACTAGAAATCAGCAATATTCCTTAAAAACGGATACGTTGAGCAATATTCCTTAAAAATGGATACTTTGACTATTTTTACGTGAATGATGTCCACCACTATGGGTTTTTCATGCTAGCTTCGCCCTTGTTCACCAGTAAGCAGCTTGCTGTCCATTTGCTGTTGGAGAAATAACAGCCCATAACTTTTTCGGGGAGATCAAAGATTCAACTCAAGTTTGTTCCAGCTATCCTTGGGGATAAACAAATATTACATGACTTTATGCTATTAAGCCACAATGAGATTTTTTGGTTAATGTGATTGTAATTCATCACTGTGCCATCTTGCAGGGAAATCTGCTTCAATACATTATGGTACTGGTGCAATTTCTGGCTATTTCAGTCAGGACAGCGTGAAAATTGGTGATGTTATTGTGAAAAAACAGGTTTATTTGTGTCACCGTGTATACACTTGTTTTATGTTATCTGGTCATGTGTTTCCTTTTTAGAATATGCTGATTTTATTGCATTGTTCTGTTAGGATTTTATTGAAGCTACGAGGGAACCAGGCCTTACTTTCTTGGTTGCAAAATTCGACGGCATTCTTGGGCTTGGATTCAAGGAAATCTCAGTTGGAAATACTGTACCTGTATGGTGAGCTAGTAAATATATATATGTAATGTCTGTCTGTTTGGTAATATCTAAGTTGATATGAATGCTCCCTTTATGCATAGAGAGAATTATGAAAATGGCCCTGGAAACGAAAGTGTTGACGAAAATGGCCCTTTTTATTTTGAACTTTGGAAATTGGCCTCGAAATCATACTTCCTTAGGAAAATGGCCTTATGTTATTTTAAAAAAATCATATCTAGAGTTTGGCAAGTCTATTTTGGGTGAACCAAATTTTGTTGTGTTCATTATGATGACTAGTTTTTATTAAAAATATTAAACACGCCATGTTTAGTAATAAAATAATTAGTTATGATTTATGCCTTTTAAAAAAGGAAAATTAATATCTTGTTCTGTATAACTCCAATTGACTTGAAACTTTTAGGGTAGGCTCCTGATGTAATGTATGTGCTATGGTAGAAATTTCATGTTCAATGGATTTAATATGACTGAGTTATTAAATTATCTTGTTTAGGGCTTAATAAATGACTTAATAACTTAACGAATTGTGTCCAAATAGTGTCACTCCTTTTTCTTTTCTAACGAATTGTATTGAAAATCTGGTACGATTAAGTCTTTTATATTCTGCACATCTCCCAATTTGTAGGTACAACATGGTTAACCAAGGTCTTGTCGATGATCCTGTTTTCTCATTCTGGTTCAATCGACATGCTGATGAAGGGCAGGGAGGTGAAATTGTGTTTGGAGGAGTTGATCCTAGTCACCATAAGGGAAACCATACATATGTCCCTGTCACTAGAAAGGGATACTGGCAGGTTAACATCCGCTTCTAGTTTATTGTGCAACTATTAAACTTTGAACATATACACTGGTAACTAGCTAGAATGAGAAATACTTTCTGCTGACAACTTTGGCCCATGAATTGATCTCTCATTTGCTTCCTACAGTTTGATATGGGCGACGTCCTGATTGGAGGAAAGTCCACAGGTGGGTTTATCATTGCTTTCATTAAAATATACCTGTATTAAACGCAGAATTTTCTACTTAATTTGTAACGCCTCTCTGTTGCATTAGGATTCTGTGCTGCTGGCTGTGCAGCAATAGCAGATTCTGGAACTTCGTTGCTTACTGGTCCCAAGGTGTGTTGTGGACTTTCTTTGGTTTTGTTCTTACTTCTCATAAAGGAAAACGGGTCTATTACATCTCATCCTGGGGGACTCTTAACTTATAATTGCTTTATTTAATGAATCCTAGTGCCTATGGAAATGAATATGTCATGGGCATAAAGAGGGGCGTCGTAGGGCGCAAGTGTCTTAGTTGGACCTTAAGCCCATTAGTGTTAATTAGTGTCTCTCTTAGCTATTTATCTATAGGAATAGTACCATATTGTCTAGGCACAAGAGGTGTTAGTCCTATGTACCCTTTATATTCAGCCCATGGGGCACAATGGGAGGCAAGCAATGAATTATGAAGAAACAATCTAGTCTCCCTCAATCTCTCAAGCTCTTGGCATAGCATAAGGCCAATCTCTCAAGCTCTTGGCATAGCATAAGGCCTAGTTATCCCCAATTATCCCTCTAATATCCATCCTCATAACAGCTGGTATCAGATAGCCTTTGGATCCTCCATCCACAGCCACTGTCGATCCTCTTTCAAAAAAAAAAAAAAAAAACGGTCCAGCACCAAACCCTAACACCGCCGCCGCAATCCCCGATCCGGCGGCCCCGCCGCCACACCCACCACCAGCCTCCGACTCATCACCACGGCGGATATTTCTTCTATTCTTAGCCGCAGCCTCCACCGGCGTGCAACATCTGCCCGACCCTCAACCTCTGCATGTCTTCTATTCTTAGCCGCAAGGCAAGGAGCAATCAGCGCCAAGAATAGGAAGAGGCACGGAATCGTCGGCGCCCTCGATGGATTTTCCTCCGTTTGATGGGACCTCTGATCCGGTGGTTTTCGTCAACCATTGCGAGCTCTACTTCCGCCGAGAGCACATCATGCATGAAGAAAAGGTATGGCTGGCTTCCCGCAAATTGAAAGGTGACGCTCGGGTTTGGTTCCTCCAAGTCTAGGAGAAGGAAGGCACCCCAGCGTGGCGTCGCTTCACCGAGCTCCTGCTCCAGCGATTCAAACCGCCCCCGTGCCCCGACCCGCTCCACCGGCTGTCCGTTGGCATCGACAACTGCCTGCGCATCCTTGCGGAGATGACCGCAAAGCTGGATCGCCTCCGGGAGAAGGAGGACCGTGAACGCCGGGCGGTTGTACGCCTCCAGACAGCAGCACGGGGACTCCTGGCATGTCGCCGAGCGCAGACTCTTCGTGCCACAAAAGCATCGAGGGAGCAAGCAACGGTGCGCCTCCAGGCAGCAGTGCGAGGAATGCTTGTCCGTCGCATGGTGCGGCAGATACGCATGCTCCTCAGCTCGTCGTTGCCGTGCGTGTTCCTCCACTCGGCCTCGCCGATACAGCCTGCTGCTCCAATTGCCGCGGAGGCCCAAGTATGGGCGTTTCCAGTGCAGTGACCTCGCATCAGCATCCAGCATCAGGCATCAACGGCTATCTCATTCATCCTTGTCCCTGCCGTGGTGCTAGACACTTCCAGCATAAGAGCCGGCTGCTTCACACTCCACCCTTCAGCCTACATGAAGCCAGTAGAGGCGCTCTTCCCATGGGATCCAGGTGGATATACTTGTATTTTAGTCTTCAATAAAAATGGGAAGCCGAGATGTAAAAGGTTTAACCCTAGTTCGCGTCAGCTCTCCAGCTCGAGGACGAGCTGGGTCTCCAAGGGCGGGGGAGATGTCATGGGCATAAAGAGGGGCGCCGTAGGGCGCAAGTGTCTTAGTTGGGCCTTAAGCCCATTAGTGTTAGTTAGTGTCTCTCTTAGTTATTTATCTATAGGAATAGTACCATATTGTCTAGGCACAAGAGGTGTTAGTCCTATGTACCCTTTATATTCAGCCCATGGGGCACAATGGAAGGCAAGCAATGAATTATGAAGAAACAATCTAGTCTCCCTCAATCTCTCAAGCTCTTGGCATAGCATAAGGCCAATCTCTCAAGCTCTTGGCATAGCATAAGGCCTAGTTATCCCCAATTATCCCTCTAATATCCATCCTCATAACAGGATATGATTTCACATTTGTTATATCAAGGAAGTGAGCCTAGTCAAATGGTTAGGGTTGGAGTCCTCTACAACTGAATTTGGCTGTTTACTCTCTTTTTAATGAGAAAGACATAGTTCCACCTAGGGCTAGGTTGGATCTCGTTTTACATTTCTGATATTTATATATAAGTGGCCTAGTGATTTGCAGAAGTTAGACTACTATGTTTTCTTCTTAAAGGCGCCTTTTTAGCACATAACGTGTTCACTGCAACAGTCCAAGAGGTCGGTTTTTTACTTAGTGCTTCTCGGTTGTTACAGTGTCATGCTAATTAGCTAATGCTAATTAGCTAATGCGACAATAATATGTAAAATTAAGTTGAAAGCCCTAGTGATATTTTAACTAGGTGTATTAAATGAATTATATATTCAAGGAGCACCCTCAATCTTACACCTAGTGATATTTTACCATAATAATACACCTAGTTGAAATACATAAATGGTTTAATATATGGATATATGCAGGCCATAATTACTCAGATAAATGAAAAGATTGGTGCTGCCGGGGTAGTCAGCCAAGAATGCAAGACAGTTGTTTCTCAATATGGGGAAAAGATCCTAGATCAGATATCAGCAGAGGTTTGCACATTTATAAAGCATGCAATCCTCAAGCTTGTACCATAGTTTTATTATTATTCATATAATAGGCATATTGAAAGGATGAAATTTTCTCTGGGCTAATGATGCAGACACAACCGGCAAAAATATGTTCTTCGGTTGGTCTATGTACTTTTGATGGAACTCATGGTGTTAGGTATGGGTTGTGAAAAGTAATAATTACTTGAATTTCAGTGCTGCATGATGATCAAATATCATAGAAAGGGTGAACTGCATGGATCTACTGTTCCATCTATTTGTGTGCTCTTACATTGTGTGTCTGTGTCTTGATATCTGAGATGTGATTTATAGATGCTTTGTGCGGTTGTACCCAACAATGCAGTGCTGGTATCCGAAGTGTGGTAGATGATGAAGATGGGAAATCAAACGGTCTATTCAATAATGCAATGTGCAATGCCTGTGAAACAGTTGTTGTATGGATGCAGAGCCAGCTTGCACAGAACCAAACTCAGGATCTAGTGTTGCAGTACATTAATCAGGTTAGTTTCGTAGCTTGTAATCAAATGGAAGAATCAAACTTAGTACAATTCTTCTAATGTTGCAAAACTGATTCATCTTTGCAGCTATGTGAACGGATTCCTAACCCAATGGGAAAATCACCTGTCAACTGCAGCAGACTTGCATCCATGCCTGACGTTGCCTTCACCATTGGGGGCAGAAAGTTTGTGCTCAAATCAGAACAAGTACTGCTTCTTCGCTACCAGAACTGTTCGTTACTACTGTTACCTTGTTTCTATGTGGAATCTCCATCCAGATTGCTTATCAAGCTTAGCAAGCATAAAATTTTTGTTGAGCAAATTTCGTAAAACTACATACAATTATTAGAATATTTTCTTCGGGTCCCTGTTCGGCTGATGGTTTACGTAGGCGATAAGCGGTGATTGTCAGCCATGGTACAGTGTTTTCATCTCACAACAAAACATCATCAACTGACTTATCTTCATCAGATGTTCTCAAAAAGGGATATTTTTTGTTCTATTCACGTGCATTCAAATTGTTATATACTGCTACTCTCTGGATTTTCAGAAAACTACTCTGATTTCCGCCTTCCATTTCTGTTGTACAGTATATCCTGAAGGTTGGTGAGGGTGCTGCTGCCAAGTGCATTAGTGGTTTCACAGCTATGGACATTCCTCCTCCCCGTGGTCCTCTCTGGTAAATTATTCTCCTTTTGCGATTCTTTCAGCCTTCTGCATCCAAAACTAATACGTGAGCCAACATCTAGCTTTCTTGTTTTTACATCATCTCTCATGTAACCAATGCAAAGTTGTTAAGCTTTTCCAGATTCTAAGAATTAAGATGATCCGGCTGTATTCTTTGTGGAAATTGCTGCCCAAGTTTTGTTGTGTTTACTCACTGCCCTTGTTTCTGAAGTCTTGAAAGAATACTGAATTAATGTTCCTCGGTCTGAAAGTGACTACTTGCTGACACAGGATCTTGGGTGATGTATTCATGGGAGCGTACCACACGGTCTTTGACTATGGCAACCTGAAGGTCGGCTTTGCAGAGACCGCATAAGGTGCCCCCCATGGCGATCGAACTATGTCAATAAAGCTGATGTGATCTGTCGCAAATAAAATAAAAATAAATAAAATAAAGCTTATGTGATATGAGGTTATAAGCCTGCCTGTTTCAGCAGGCTAATAAATTTCTCAAGGCAGGGTTTCAAGCTAATTTCGTGGCTGTTGTGAACTTGTGAATTGCGATGTTTGTGCTGGCCTCTACTCTAGTATTGATATATGCTTTGGCTGCATGGTTATTTGGAAATGGAACACTGGGTAACCGCAGACGTGCATTGTGTGCTTGCTAGTTTACGATCGTCGTGATGCAGAACTAGGAACCAGGATACAAGCAGCAAGCAAATGCTGGCAAGGTAACTGCAGTACTTTTAGTATGAAGTTCCTTTTCATCTAATGGACGTACTAGTTCTTTTCTCTGATGCTCAGCAAGGAACCAGATGACAGCAGCTTACAAGGAAATTGAATGATCAGAACTCAGCAGTTCACACGGAGCAACTAAGGTGGATGAGAAATAGAAGGAACTATATGAGGGAAAAAAAGGTTCTCTCCATATAAATCATAAGAAGTTGTAACTTCACTTGCAGAGGCACGTAACTTCGCTCCTCTCGTGATCCACGAGAACACAAGACACGGAGGACGACGCCACATACACATACACAACTCCTTGGCTCCCGGATGAATCTTCAAATCATCTCGAGGAGACATCGATGCACACACGCACGCTCTTCAACTTAACTCGCCACACACGTATTACGACCCCAAACGCACGAAAAAGACGCGTTCTCGGTACGAAAACACCACCCGATCTGCAGACTGCAGCCCTTCACTTTCAGTTGCC
Source organism: Themeda triandra (assembly GCA_018135685.1). Lineage (NCBI taxonomy): Eukaryota > Viridiplantae > Streptophyta > Magnoliopsida > Poales > Poaceae > Themeda > Themeda triandra. Next base: position 133,971 of record JAENPR010001430.1, read on the forward strand.
ACCGCCCTTGGCGCCCTTGCCCGGCGTCTTCCCCGGCTGGACCTTGCGCGCGCGCACGAACGCCCTGACGAGCCCCTGCAGCCTCCGGCTCTGCGTCGTGATGACTCCAGCCGTGGACGGCGCCTGCCGGAGCACGACCTCGTAGCCGTCCCCGTAGGAGTCCATCCCCTCCGCCAGGAGCTGCCAGAACAGCGCGCCGGCCGCGGGCCCGCCGGCGCGCGCCGACTCGTAGACCTTGGCGTACACGGTCCCGAACACCGCGTCGCGCTGGGCGTCGCCGCCGCCGTATCCGGGGTCCCTGCGCGACTTGCCGAACTCGGCCACGAGCAGCGGCTTCCGCAGCACGTCCCGCGCGTCGGCGATGTGGGCGTCGAGCCAGGTGCCCAGGAACCGCAGCTGCGCCGGCGCGTCAAGGCTCGGCAGCCACTGGTCCGGGTACGAGTGCACGGTGGCGAAGTCGATCCCGGGCGCCTGGTTGTTGGCGATGAAGTCCGTGCCCACCTGGTACCCCGACGGGTTCACGGAGCTGCGGGACGAGGCGGGGCCGTAGAAGCCCTCTAGGCCGGCCTCCAGCAGGTGGTTGCCGTCGATGGACTTCACGTGCGCCGCCATCTCCGTGATCCACGACTGGATGGTGCGGCCGGACACGTCCGACTGGCAGCGCGGCTCGTTCATCAGCTCCCACGCCATGATCGTTGGGTCGTCCTTGTACGCCACGCCCGTGATCGTGTTCACCCTCGTCAGAACGGCCTTTTGTTTGAACCATGAAAAAAAAAAGATTAGCCGGATTTTGTCAGAAGCGAAATTACTAGTAGGTAAGAGCGCTAAAAGCCTAAAGTATGCAGCCCTAAGCATTGTTTGACTGATTGTCTGACGCAGAGCAACAAGAACCACAATCTGTGCAACTTTTTTTTTTTTTTTGCCTTTATCTGCTCGCCACTGCTCTCTTTGAAGTGCCAACAGTGCGCACCGACAGCATCACAGTGCTCAAACAGCTTCACTGTAACTTGCAGTATTCTAGAACAAAATAATTTTACTGCCTATCAAATTATGCAAAATTGGAGTGTGGTTTGGACTCTAAAAAAGGAAGATGCTGTAGGCGCATGGCTCCCTGACAAAACCACTAGTGTAACCTCGAACATATTACCAGCTTGCATCTTCTCAAGGTTGAATATTTTGCCGCGGTGATTCCGCGGATAAAAACGAGGAAAAATGTTAATGCCAAACATTTATGAATTTTTATTTCCTTGGCCAAAACAAGATAGTATCTCTTTTTTCGAAAAACGAATATGAAGGCAAAGATTTTGCGTTCAACGAAAAGAATCCGCAATTATAACTTTATATCTGGCCTATCTGCACAGGTGCAGATACGAACTTAAAAGAAGCCTGAACCATTAAGCAGGGTGAAATTTCTTCACAAAAGAAATGGAACACGGTAAACAGACCATGCAAATGCAATTGTCCATTGTCAAATAACAGCCAAAGGAACTACCAAAATAGTACATTTCTCTTCTTTTGAGGAGCCAAATAATTTTAAAGTTTAACCAAATCTATAAAATATTTAGCATTTATGATACCAATATCATTTGACTAATCATAGAAAATATTTTCATACTAAACCTATTTAGAGACATAAATTTGATACTAAACTTAGTTAGAATTTTTTTTACTTAATCCAAATCTAGAATCGTGCTCTTTTTATGAAAAAGAGGGAATATCATCTTCTCCCACTGACCAAGTGACTTAGAAATGAGCGCCAACTAACGAAACGGTGCAAATTACTTTGATTTTTTAAACAAAATTACTTTTTAAAAGAGAGATTAAACTCTGCTTTTAAGAAAGCAAAATTCATTACAGCCTAGACTCTCTCTCTCTTACCTTGATATGGTTCTTGTAGAGGCCCTTGGCAACAGGGTTAGTGAAGAATTCATCGTCAGATCCAATGTTCTGCCCCTGCTCCCTCGCCCACTGCACGTACTGCTTCCTCCCTCCAAAGCTGTCGTAATTGTTCACAAGGCCCAAAATCATCTTAATCCCATACTTCCTAGCCTCAGCTAGCACGAAATCCAACCCCTGAATGAACAGCAGGGTAAAAAAATGTCAATGCATCAGCCCACAAACAACGCAGACAAAGAGCCAGAGCATCTCAAGAAACTGAGTCGTCGTCAGCACAAGGGAAAGAAAGTGACTCGAGTTGGCTGTAAGGACCTGGAAGGTGTTCTCGTTGTAGCGGCCAGGAGAGTACTGCAGTACAGTGTTGCCGTTGCTGCCGCCGTCGCTGAACGCCCACGTCCTGGCCACGGAGAGGCCGGCGCCGGCGGCCTGGCTGAGCGCCGAGGTGACCTTGCCTCTCTGCGCGGGGTCGGCGCCGAAGGTCATGAGCCAGTAGGCGTTGAACCCGTTGGCGAAGAACGGCTTGCCGTTGTGCACGAAGCGGGTGCCCTGGACTCTCACGAACGCGTCCCCGCCGGCGGCCTCCGCTGCCTGCTGCTGGCCTCCATGGACGACGAACAGGAGCAAAAGCAGAGCAAGAGCTCCGCTGCGAAGCCTCATTTTTCTCTTGTTTCCTATGTCCGGCCGCTACTTTGTTCTTGGATGGCGGCAATGGTGGTGAGGTGAAGCAAGCAAGGATGAAGAATGCAGCTATGGAAGGAGGAATGGAGGGTGCCACAAGTCTCTAGCTCAGGTTTAAATAGGCCACATGTTTGCTTTCAGTGAATGAACTTCTGGAGGTAATCTGCATCACTGGAAAAACAGTCTCTGAATCAGATAGGTCCACTTGCCAGTGGGCCGTGGCACAACTTTTTTAGCGAGCGAAGCGGGAGAGACAATTTCAACTTTAGTTTTTTTTTTTGTTTTTTGATTGATTGAAAAAAGCAACAACATCAACTTTATTTGTCGGTTCCGGCGGTTGAAGGCAAGAGCCTTTTGTTGGAGTCGGTGGACACCCCACATGGGTGTTGGGAAACATGAAAGTGATTTTGGGGGGGGGGTGTGTGTTTGCATTGAGGCCAGTCCGATGAGAGGTTTCACCCTCACGCGATTCTGCAAAGACGTGAAGCTTTAGAATGAAATAGAGCTCTCCGCAACGCATAGTTTCATGGCACGGTTTAACAAAAAAATTTCAATGCCTAGGGGATGGCGCGCGGTGGCCTCGACTCGCGATTGGGTATTTCATGGGATGAAACGCCTCAGTGGGGATTTCATCCGGTTTCATGGCATAGGAAACAACGCCCGCAGCGTTTCACCATGGTGAAACTCAATCCTTCTCTCTCCTCCTCGTTTCATGCAAAAGGGGTATTTCTGCTGATGTGGCAACCTAATAAATGTGCATGACACTCTGGTGAAACCTGCACTGAGACTGGCCTGATATGGTGAGTTTCATTTCATCTCGAGCCCAGTGACGTAGTAATAATGAACGACTCAATTTAAGGCATTCCGCCGTTTGAGTACTGCAATCGAAGTTCATTGCGGTTGTGGACCTTCCTTCTTCGTGCAGTGGTCCATGGTGTACGCTGTTCTTGGATCTTGGTAGATTCATATATATGCCCTTCTCTTTCTTTTTTTTTTCTGGCTAGATAGTTTCAAATCAAAGGTCCCCATATATCTGTAAGTTTCTAAAACGTTTTATGCTTAAAGTATTGAAAACATTACAATATTATACTTTATATACAATGTGATGCACATTCCTTGAAGTTTTGCACAAAAATAAAAGATTACATTTCTTCCAACTCTATGTTGCGACATCATTGCAAGTCCTAATTGTGACACTCCTATGACATAGGAGTGCCAATAAAGTCACTATTTGTGTGCAAAATTTTACTGTGAAATTCTGAGGATTTTAAATCAACAACCATTTGTTGGGCGTCGATGATTTTTTTAGAAGGCTAAACTTTTGTTGTAGAACATATTTAATATTAATATTAGATTATTAGTTGATGGACTACTTAATACTGGTCTTTATTAAGAGGACTGTCTTTAATTTTTTAATTGGCTCTTATACACTTGAATACATAGGTTTCTAGCATAAAATATTGTCTGCAAAAATCAATCTCCAAGAGATCTGGTCCATTTATTTTACTATTAGTCGCATCATATTTACAGACCTCTCTTCTCTCCCTATTTACACAGTTATAAGTTGTAAACTTTAGTTTGTTCTATGACCATGTGGTGTTGATTTTAATCACCTCATACTGAAGGGCAGCTAGATGGCTTGGCAGAAGATGAATCTTGTCCTCAAGATTTCGAAGATGATGATAAAAAGGATTGGGATACTCTCCCATTAAATCTTCTTTACTCCCTCGAGTATTTCCATCTTCTTGTTAAAGATTCCGCCTTTCGTTCCATAATCCAGATATCTTTACTCCAAGTAGGGACTCTAGTTTAATATAGTTGGTGAAGCTTTAGGGCATGTACAGCGGTGCGCTGGCCGTCGTCTCGTGCCTGCAAATTTTGCGAAAACGTCCTTCACGAGCGGCAGACGGAGGGTGCCGTCGTCTCACCAGACGCCGGCTTCGGCTCGTGCTCCGAGGGCACAGCTACGGACGGAGGATCTCGTGTGGGCGTCGAAGTGAAAATGAAGTGCACGTGAACGATGCAGAGCACTGACTGCTGAGCATACGTGAGTTCCAAAAGTGTTTTTGCTAGCTTCTTTTTTTTTTACGTGAATCCCAAAAGTGTTTTTGCTAGCTTCTTTTTTTAACCTGAGTTTCAAAGTTGAATCTAAAAATTATAAAATTCATATAAAATCAAAGTTGAATCAAAAAATTATGATTCGATTCTTATTAGGTTCCTTTCGACTAGAACTATAATTTAAAAGCGATGCAACACAAATTACACTTTGACCTGCTGCCGCCCGGCCCGGCCACTCATATATTGTTTGAAAGTTGTTTTGCTCTATAAAAATTGCAAAAGTTAAGTAACCTACCCGAAAATATATTCAAATTTGGTTGTGTTGCAAAAAATTACTAGTCTAGAAATACTATAATCATGTTTAACTTAATTATGTTTAATCTATTGTGTATAAACTAGCAACACAATTGTATACAGGGATCATACTCATATTGAATCGTGGACACATGCAAGCACTAAACGGTTTGTAGACGGCTAAATAGACAGCCTATTGTATGAGCTGTCTTTTCAGCTGTCTGTGCGCGGGTTTCAAAAACTTGCAGACAGCAGACTGTCTGTGGGTTGTACATGCCCTTAGCTAGCATGGAGGGCGGTAGCTAAATAGAAACCCTAAAAAGGCTCAATTTATCAGCTCGGCTTATCAGTACATGCTACAATATCTCTCATAATCGGCTTATCAGTCGTATAAACTATGAGCCGAACAATACAGTACTTAGGGCAAGTAGGTGAACACAGATGAGCATGGCGACTGCATGGGTTCAAACAGTGGTAGGCGCAATTGTTAACTCCCAGCAGAAAAATTAATGAAAACATTTTGGTACATGGCTGTACAACGAACACTGAGATCCATCTGGTACGTGCGTACATGTATTTATGCAGTGGTGTTGTTCCCTGCTGCTACATGCATGTGGACGCACATGGGACCGGATCAAAGAAGTTCAGAACAAACCATACTACAGTATTACAGTATGTGGACGGTGGATCGACGGACCGATCGGCGTATACGTACGTACGTGCCGTGACCGTGCATGGGGCCCAACACATTCTCCCCGGTGTCTGCGCACTTCCATCGTCCTGAACGGTGTAGCGTGCTTTGCATGCACGTAGGCAGCACGGTCGATTACTCGATTTCTCACTACTCGTTCCAGCAGCGTGCACCGTGCACGTATTGTATTTTGGACTCTGCGAACACTGCTTTAGTTTGCATTTTGGAGCGTCAGTTACGGTTTCTTTATATAACAAGCGTCAGCTATGACGACTGAGGAGCCCTGGAGCTGCAAGCTAGCGTCTGCCCGGCCCGTTGCGGCCAGCAAGTCATCCTCGACACCACTGCGTTAATTTGGAGCGTCAGTTACGTACGCGTTGCTTTCTCTGGGCGACGCGTCTGTCTGTTGCGCCCAGCAATCCTCGAACGTTGATCCTGATAGGCGAACGTTGATCCTGATAGGCTGATACCATCGCGGGCATGCATGCACGTTCACATGAGACAGCGACGCAGAGGTTGTCTCCAATCAACGCTGCGTTTGAGGCAAGCCACTGCGCACAAGGCCCGCCGCTTCTGCCCTTTGCACATGGCCTCTTCTCTCCCTCTTCCGTACGCACCCACCTGTATCTTCGGACCGCAGAGGGAACGTCCCGTTCTGTGTCCACGTGGCCTGTGGCCGGGGCCGCGTGTGCGGTGCCGGCGCTTGCTTCAATGCTTCCTCTCATCATCGCCTACAGTACAGACTGTACAGTACTCCTACGTCAGGTTCAGCGGCTGACAACTTCTCTGCCTCGACGCTGTCACCCACCGCTCCAGCTCTAGTCCTTGCAGAGTGCAGCCCACATGCCATGCTGGTCCACGTCCTCCCGTCGTGCCGTGCGCTCGTGTCGCGTCGTTTGCTTGCTCGTGCTCGTCCGTTGGCACCGGCAGCGCTGGATCTGGGTACCGGCAAAAAATGGGGACCGTCCCTGTCCTCGTCGCCGCATAATGTCGCGTGGCGCTTGCGCGTAGGGGAGGAAGAGACCCACCCGAATGCCCACCCCTACGTGCGCATGCACGGTGAAGTGAATGTGAACCCACCCGCAGCGCAGGTTGCCTGGGTCGCATGGCGTGGCGTGGCGACCTGGGTGGCTGGGTTGCATTGCATTGCACAAGGGAGGGCACAGCTAGCGCCCGGCGGGTGGGTCATTAATCAAAGCGCCGCCCTGTCCTCCGCCGGTCGGCCGAGCCCTCGCAATCAATCAAGGCGCCGAGCAGGTCATTTCTTGGCACCGGGTCCTGGTCGTCCACGTCCCCGGCACTACAGAGTTCCGTTGTAGAAGCGGCACGGGACGCAATGATCTTGCCACTAGTACTACAGTAGTATGGTCGGCAGGCGTTCCCGCTGAGTCCGTCGGACTGGAGCATGCTGACTTGTGTGGAAAGCAAAGGCGTGCAGCGTCGGCCGTCAGATCAAGGAACCCCACTTTTGCGCCTTTGGGCGCTCTGATCCGATCAAACATGGTTCAAAACAAAAATGCGCCAGTGTTTCCTTCCTTCAGCGTTCAAATAAAAAAAACTACCAAAGGCACCGGCGTTTGAACACGCTCGCGGGCACTCGAAACCGCTCGCAACCGGAGGGGTCAGGGAGGGCTGCATCTGCATGTGCCTACAACTGAGCTGCGTCGTGGAAGGAAAAACACAGCACCTTGGCACAGATCCACGCTTGTCCTAGTACCACCACAGAGTAGATTATGTGGACGTCCTAGACTAGTCGTAGCAACAGGTAAGAATGGTCATAACGCATGGACAAACATTGCTGCCCGCGCAGCCCCAAAATGTTTTTACAGAATGACAAACTAGTACTCCTCGATGGTCATGCCAATAAAAATCTATCCTGACTTGAAGTTGGCATTAGCTTCAGAGCTGTGGTGCATCAGGTAGCCTGTTTGGGGCTGCTGCTGCCGGCTCCTCGCGAAGATGAAGAGGATGAAGATCCTGCTCGGCCGGCGCACGAAGACCTGATGTGATTCTGCTGGAAAAATTGATCACATGTTCACGGAGAAAAACTGTGCCTGGTCTATTTTGTAGTGCGAGGATGTTCAGTAGTTTCTTCCAAATCAGTTTAATCTGTATGCTCTTGTAAACGGTCACCTACTAGGCCGTCGTCTTTGCTTCTCTCTGAACATTCTAAAAACTCTGATGTATTTCTGTTCTCTTAATGGAAATGGAGGATCCCCTTGTTCGAAAAAAAAAGTAGCCTGTTTGGGGGCAATGCTGCTGCGACTGAGCAGGGCGTGGACTAACATATTTCCGGCACCAACAACGGGATTGGCTCCTTTTGGAGCAAATTGCGCCCAATTTTGGCCCACTGTAAAGTATCTATGCATGCATTGCTTCTGTTTTCTTTTTCTCATGTCGTAGTTTCCTGTGCTAAATGAATCTACGGCAATTTAAGCATATGAGAATCACCTAAGTCAGAGTTACAGAATCAACAAGAATCCAAAACAGTGCATAGATTTGGGTCTTTTTTCTTTATGTAACCATGAGCGGCCAAAGTCACCGCGCAAACGACTGTTAACATCAGAGAAATACAAATGCCGCAAGTTCAAGATACGGTTTGAGAAGCGTGTGGAGCAGCCACTCTCAAATTTTCTTCCGTGGTTACTAAATCGTGGTTGAAGTCTATACATGCAAATAAACAATTCGCAAACAAAAAAATGAAAAAAAAAGAGATCAAACTCTGTCCAAATAAGCGCCGAGAACAAGCCCAGCACAGGGAGACCCGTAATAGTCCGCTAGCGCAAAGCTTCCCAGCCCACGGGCCATAACTGCCGCACCGGGGCATCACAAATTTGTGCAGGCCAATGAAAAAGGAAGTGTGTTCACTGGGCGTCGCGCGGGCCTGGTTCACGCTCACGATCCCTTGAGCGAGCAGCCCGATTTTCTTTTATTTTATATTTTATAAAATTCGTTTTAAACATATTTGTCTAAATCAAAAAATTGCAAAGCTATGTTAATGGACGACCCAATAGTAGGACCGTCCAGTGGATGGTACCCACCAGAGTTCAAATCTTGGTGCTCACATCTTTTCCGGATTTTTCCCCGCTATGCATTAAGTGAGTAGCGACATCCTTACCCGGTGACCCGTGAACTTGATGTTACCGACTACGTGTATTCATAGAGTGATTGTGCATGCGTGTTGTGGGCCTCTCAAAAAAATTTGCAAAACTATACTGCTGCCACCGACTAAACTGGAAGAAACCACTGATTAAACTAGCATAATATTTGTTACTGCCAAATCAATTGGCGGAATGTCTTTTTTCTACAAGCTTATTTAAAAACAATCATAACTTTTATATGTGAATTTGACTAGAGATTAAAATAATTATATTGATTTTAGATAAAATGATATCTAAAACTTTGTAGGTTTTTTATTTTCTATTTGATCATTTAGGCTCCCAAAAAATAATATAATAATCATATCTATATTTGCATATCTAAACATTATATTGATTATTTTGGTACCAAGATGACTTCAAATAAAAATGTTGTGAACTAAAAGGTGGTAGATTTCATCTTAAATATAATTCCTATACAAGTTTTATCTTCATGTGACTATATGAAAATGTTATAATTTCATGAAGATGTGTTATGTAAGGGTGTGAATAAATTGTTCTACTAGTGTAGTAGTTCCTCTGTCACAAAAAGAATGTTCCTATGAGGTTCGTCTTTGGTCAAACTTTCTTAACTTTTACTATATTTATTACGAAAGCTTACGACGGGGTTAGCTGGAGTTTTCTTGAGAAATGCTGAGATCAGAGGCTTTGGTGAGAAATGGATAAAATTTGGATTAGGAAAGTGGTTAGAGGTGGTTCTCTATGTATTAGAATCAATAATGAGAATAGCAAGTTCTTTAAGCCGGGAAAAGGTCGCGGCAGGGGGATCCCCTTTCCCCTTTGCTATTCAACCTAGTGGCTGATGTGTTTTCTAGGATGCTTATGAAAGCGGCTAGCTTAGGTATGATTACAGGGCTTTTGCCCCAGGGTGGAATTATAAGTCTGCAATATGCAGATGATACTCGCTCTTCTTAGAGAATGACTTAAGCAAAGCTAGCACTTTAAAGTGGCTATTAGTTTGCTTTGAAAAAATGTCAGGCATGAAGATTAATTATGACAAAAGTGAATTACTAACTGTGGGTTTGGATGAAGATGAAGCTAATGCCTTTGCTAAGCTCTTATGCTGCAAAAAAAGTGAGTTTCCTATCAAATACTTGGGGGTACCTTTGCACTTCACCAAACTTAGGAGACAAGACCTACAGCCTATTATTGATAAAATTATCAAAAGGATAGGTTTGGGTGGAGAGGCAGGTTACTCTCTTATCTTTGCGGTGATTAACCTTGCTTAAAGCTTGTTTGGCTAGCATTCCAATTTACTTACTTTCGGTTATTAAATTTCCTAAGTGGGATATTGATATGATAAACTCACATATGGGTCATTTCTGTGGAATGATAATGCGACCATAGAAAGTTTCACCTTGCTAATTGGTAGTTAGTTTCTCACGAAAAAAGAGTTTGGGGAATGGGAGTGCTAGATATGAGAAGTTTAAACCTTGCTCTACTTGGTTCTTGGATCTTCAGATACCAGCTTAGCTCTAATGCAATCTGGAAAGATATCATTGATGCCAAGTATAGCACAAACAGACCCAATGTATTGTGCTATAGTGATGTTGGGGTATCCCCTTTTTGGAAAGGGGTTATCTGGGCTATGAAGGCTGCTATGCTAGGTATTAAATGGATTGTTAGGAATGGCAAAAAAATTAGGTTCTGGGAGGATGTTTGGCTAGGCAACACCTCTTTAGCTACTGTTTTCTGGCCTTTATATGTCATTAATGACCAACAGGGCAAAACTATAAGTGAGGTCTGGGATGGAGTAGATTTAAAACTTACTTTTAGAAGAACTGTGGACTGCAAAGGTATGGGTCTTTGGTATGAGTTATGTAGTATCATGCAATCAGTGTCTTTTTCTGATGATGAGGATCACATCTTGTGGTGCTATTCCTCATCTGGTAAGTGTAATGTTCAATCCTTATATGCCATTGTCAACAACAGGGGGTGGTGCCAATGTTTGTTAGCTCAGGTTGGAAGTTAAACATTCCACCAAGGGTTCAGATTTTCTTGCGGTTGCTGTCTAAAAACAGGTTACTTACCAGGGACAACTTGGCTAAAAGAATGGAGGTGCATGACCTGTCTTGCCTTTTCTGTTCTGAAACAGAAACAATAGCTCATCTATTCTTTGAGGGCTTGGTGGCCCAAAAAGTTTGGAGACTGGTTAATGATTATTTCAAGTTGAATATTGGTTCCAATTTTGAGTCAGTGGCTAGGCTTTGGGTTGCTAATAAGCGTCATACTGTGATTAATGCTGTCACTGCTGTAGTAATGTGGACTTTGTGGAAACTAAGAAATGAATTTTGTTTTCAGGGTGTTGTGTGGACGGGGATGGACAAGGTACTGATAAGGATCGCAAAGATGATTGGAAGATGGCTAATACTGTTCAAGGTGGAGGAGAGATCGAAGCTGGAGGACGTCGTCAGGTTCCTGGAACGCCAAGCAAGCTTGCTTCCTCAGCTCCAGTGGATGCCGGGAGTGACAGACTCATCATCAGGGTCGGCACGATCGGCTGCTCGGCTTTCGGCGGGAGGGGCTTCAAATCTGGATGAGCTAGGGAGCATGGGAGAGCTGCCGTCCTTACAATCTTTAAGTAGCGTTTCGTCTGAACCAGTTTTGAGTCTGGCCGGGGTATCAGGGCATGTTGCCGATGATATGTCCTGAGGTGAACCATGCCGTGAACGTGCTTTAGCACTTGAGCGTAAACCTGTTTTGGTTTTGTTAATGCAAAAGCGGGGGAACCCTTTTCTCTAAAAAAATATTTATTAAAAATATAAATAAATTTATTATTTATATTAAGTGAAAATATATTAAGAAAATATATTAAGTGATTTATCTAACTAATTATGCCCCTTAAATATCAAATACTTCCTTATATATGTTTAGTCAAAACTTTCTTATTTTCGGCTGTTTTTACTTGATGCCAGGCGAGCCAAATTGACTCGCCTAGTAAGCAAGGATTTGCTCGCCGAGTTATAGGCACAACAAGATAAGCTTGCGGGAGAACCAAACAGGCCCCTAGATATATCTTTTGTGTGCTCCTTCGTTTTGATGACTCGATCGTCCTCGATGGCAAACGTAGCGATCTAGGGATTTCTTTTGCATACGTGGGACACCGGACACTGCAGGTCCGCAGCCCGCAGCTTGCAAAGAATCAGGTATCTAGCCTAGCTACAGTATCTAGGGTCTAGGCTAGGGGTCCTGCATTCCCATCTCCCATTGCAATCAGCTGCCAGGATGCAGTGTCGCTCATTCACCGGCGTGGCGCGTTTTTAGGTCCTGCGGGATCATTTACAGATCCCAGTGCAGTTAGTCTAACGTCGACCCGCGACCACGGTGGCATGCCGGCACCACGGCTCTGCTCCCCAAAGGATCACGTCAATTCTAGCCGACGTGAACGCCAGAGATAGATGCCCCTGCCTCTTGGAGATGAATATGCAGTGGCGGCGGCCGCAGGGCAAATGCAGGTGACGAGGCACGCGACCAGCCTCTTGATCTCCAACAGGTTTGTATGTGCCTTTTGTGGCAGGACAGGATATCCACACGCCGAAAATTCGCCTTTTGTGGCCGCTGACCGCCCTCATCACTCATCTCATCAGTCATCAGATGTAACTTTTGCATATGCGCTATGCGGTCATGGAACGAAGAATAATGTTCTCCAGGTTTACACTTGCCCATCGTCTTTCGGTATCGGTCGTTATTTTGCAAAGAGAGAGCGTGCCAATCTATCTATCAGATAACCCTTGGCCCCTTGCTACGTCGATAGGTAGCTAGGGTGGGTATATTTGATCTGCCGAGGGAATCTGCCCATCGGGATTGGATGCCTTTCGCTTTCTTGGCGCGAAAGGGGAGAGTTCAGGCAAATATGCTGAATCCTGGAAAATATAAATTGATGCAGAGACCACCTGGATTCCCGATCCTGCAACTTGGGGAATCCACAGGCTGTGTTCCCTTTGCAGATTTGGGATCCAGTTGATGCATACCACAGTATGCTAATGGACTCGAAATCCAAGCGATTACACATATACGCGCGACTAGTCCTACTGGAACATAGCAGAGGTTAACTGATTGATTGATCGATCACATGTGCTCAAGGCATTGATGAACTGTACATGTTCAAGAATGCCTTGCTTTAGGACGGTCGTTCCATCTAGAAACCTTCCATCTAGAAACCAAAAGCTCACAGTGCTGCAAATATCACAGGGAATGAAATACAGGCATATACGCCTGCTCGCGAAAAAAACAAATATCACAGGGAATCGTGTCTTTGTGAGTGGCGCAGCGCTTTATATGCAGATTATATTCGACGGCAGATCTACCTCTACTCCGGGAGGCTCGACTGGTCCGTGCTTGCGCCACGACGCAACTTGGTTGCTTTCGGTCCAACCCCAGCATCTACGGATGACTTCAACACTTCCACGTCCGCCGGAAATATTCTGTAACGTCCAGGAGCTGGCTGATCATGTTCATATGCCTAGATTCCATGGCCTCCGTGGCCAACCAACGAGCAGGATGACAAAGCATCAGTTCGTATAGTAGTAGGAGAGGGGAGCGGAGGGAAAGTCAAACTCCTTTTCCAAGGAAATTGGAGAGAGATCCATATATACCCCTTTGGCCCATTTGTGTGTAAACACACGCTTTTACCTATCAACAGCATGGAATCGGTATCCTGCGTTCTGTTCAAAGATGGAATTTGATATGCTTTCACCATCAACGCCTGTCTCATCAAAACAAAACATAAGTTGCGATATCTATTATTAGACATTTGGCAAATCAAATTAGATTGGGACAACATGTAGTGTTTTGGAGGAAATCTAATTGTATCATCACACTTCCATAAGAAAAAAAAATATCGACATGTGTGGGGTAAGGTAGCCCCTATCATTCAGAAAAAGCCCAAACCCCTCCCTCACCCATACATAGTGGCACCGGGACAAACCTCTAACCTTTAAATAAATTGAGCATAAAGTTGTAATCCTTTGGCTAGTCACATTTTTCAGCAGCTCATATTTTACGAAAAAAAAACTCCAGTAGTGAACAAGAAATGGCAGAACAAAAAAAAAAGAGACTCAACGAGGAGAGATGCCCCTTGATTTTGCCCTTAGGAAGGTTGTGCCAGCCTTCGAGCCTGAACTAGTGATAGGGGTTTCTCGACAGGGACTTCAACAGTCTAATCAGTGTAACTTAGAACAAAGCTGGCAAGATATGTCACAACACCTAGCACTCAAACTGAATTTGGTTGTGATGGCAGCTTAGATCGGCCTAGAAATGCGACACCGTTCTAACTGGGAACAGAATGACTCAGTGAAAGAGTGGTGACCACAAAGTGGTTTACCACAAAAGGGGGTCAGAATCTTAATCATCCTAGTTACATGAAAAATCTTGGAGAGAAACACGAGAGTTTTAATCACCAAGGGATGCTACATTCAGCACAGGTAGCGAAAATAAAAAGAAAGAATCATAAACTTGGACGCTCATGGGTGGAAAATACCTAGTTGAAGCCATGCCTCCTTAGGCCCCCTTTAGTCTTGTATGTTGTTCCTATGTTGTGGTTTCCTGTTCCTTACCAATGAGCTAAGTTTCCATGTCCCATTGGTGTTCATAGTTAACAAATAATAATGTGCAGGCCAAAATAGATACGCCAAAATATACAAAATTTGACAATCCAAATGTCTAAACAATTAGAAATCCTTTCATAATTGGAAATGCTTTCATTATGAAAAATATTAATATTATTGGGCATTTGTGAAGTTGCAAGTGTGCCTGTCAAATTTGGAGACTGAAAAATGAAAAAAAAAATCAAGTCAACACTATTTGGTTGCTGCCCTGGCTGGCCATCAACACTAAAAATCAATGACCTGTATCCTTCCCCTGCTCCCTCGTGTCAATGGTAAATATATCAAAACATAATACGTTAAACTATTTTAATACTGACAACAAAAAACAAAGGACAAAGGACACTTTCATTACATGTTAGAAATATGTCAAACTAAAAATGGGTAGCCTATTGTCTAGAGACTGTGGGCTGTGGCAATGTCTAAATCAATTTATTATTAGTGAATACTAATTATAAGTGATTAGACTTAAAGAAAACAATGAGTGGTCCACATAATTCTTGAGATTCAAAAGGTCAAAGAACAAATGCATTTCTCTTTTCCAAGGTCCTGGCAGCCGACTGGAGAAACAATTCGTTGGTCAGGTCCAGTCCATGCTTTAGCACATATTCTACTTCTGCCCATCTCATGTGCACTGTTCAGACCAAGAGAACATCAGGATTACAAAGATTTGGTAAATTTTAGTTTGGGTTTCTATTCTTGAATCTGTATTGTCATCGACCTACTTGTAATCACCTTTCAAGAACAAGGAGTGTTTTTATGTTACAATCAAGAATCAAAGATTCTGAACATTTTCACAGGCATTGAATCCGGATCAGAGTTCCTGCTTTTCAACCAAGCTCCTATGCCTAACCAAATAGCGTTATCTGATTGGTAGACTATATTTTACCTGGTTTAGTTTACTAGGCTGCCATGTAAGTCCACAGAATATATTTCATTGATTTTTCAAAAAAAAAAGAAATATATTTAATTCCTTCACTGCTTCACGTTTTTCTCTGCAGTGGTGCAAACTGCAAAGCCATCTAATTTTACCATCCATCGCTAAGATCCTTTTGCAGTTCTTCCAGAATGCTGACACCATTGCCATGGCCCCTCAGTTTGCCACCAGCCCTCAGCCTAGAGAACTCCACTCCGTAGTGCAGGGTCAGCTACTGAGCTACAGATGGAAATTGAGTGCATGCGTCCAGCTATCACCACACCCACTGCTTGGAACCCAAGATAATGGTCACCACCATATATACCCTGTGATTTGAAGAGATAAAAGGTTCCTAGATTGCGATGTTAGCTCTGATGCCTTAATTTGAGAATAATTTCCTTTCATATGTATTTTTATTGTAGTCTGCGTGTTTCTCTTTTTGAGGAAAAAAATGAAGGTAGAAATCTGACCAGAAAATTAAGATCAATCCTTTTTTCCATTAATGTTCAAATAACAAAAAAATGTCAAACAAAAGGTGTTCTGTTAATTATGTAAACCTTGTTTTTATTTGAAAAAGCTAGCAAATTCCAACTATATGACACAAGGCCTCTATGCACTACAAAGTAAGTGACAATCTTTCTGTGTATTAACTAAAAATGAAATAGCAAGCAACAAAAGGCTCATATAAGTCTAGTGATACACTGATACATCAGTTGTACATACTTCCAAATTTTAAGTTGCTTTGGCCTTTTTGGTACATCGGATTTGCTATGTATCTAGACATAAGTATGTTGGAACAGAGGTAGTACGTTGGTAGCCTATAGTTGTGGCCTCGTATATTTACATGACACTTTATGTAATAATGCCTTCACAATTGTTTTTGTTTGCATGGCAATTTATTTATGCCTCTCACAAAAAAAGAGAGCACCCTCACGAAATCTCAGTTCTCTAGCAGTGCCTTATGGTGTGACCCTTGTACAAAGTGCCAATTAGAATCACAAAGTGTTTTGACATAATCACGAGTTATACATTGTTAGACACGTTCCACACCAAAATTCCAATAACATCTTAGTCAAGAGAAGAAAAACTCACCTCACATTTTTTTTAGGAAGATCGCACTTTGAACTTGTTATGTTTAATTCAAATATTAATTCCATGAAACCATTTCCAAATGCTATTAGGTTATGGACTAGTCCTAAAGTGATCCAATAGCATTTCTACTGTAAAGGAAATAACATCTCAACTGCATTTGGTTAAACCTACACCAAATTGTGTACAGTTCAAAACTAAAGCAGACACATCATCATATCTGAATATCGGACTATTGAGAATGTAACACAATGCTGAAGGTTTGAAAAACAAATAGGGTCATCAATTTACCTGTATATGCAGAACAGAAGATATTGGGATTCCCCTTTCCATGATGCTCACGTGCACACACTACTCTTGTAGTAGAACCTTTCAAGCTTTGAGCCTACTACAAGGAGAATGGCAATGTGAACAGCAGTTCATGCTCGCCAAGTGCCTATAAATAGTAGCCACCTAGAAACAAAGAATCAAAACATCAGAGCTTGCAAGAGCTAAAAACTCCAGTCCACCTATCTAACAGAGTCTACACATAAAACATCAGCACTAGTTCTGTTTCTGAGAAAGACAATCCAAACCAAAGATGTCTGGTTCCAGGAGCTCTTCCCGCAACGTTAACAATGATTCCAACTGGAGCAAAAGGAGAACAAGCTGTTCGAGGAGGCCTAGCCTGCTATGGCGAGGGCACACCTGACCGCTGGCACAAGGTTGCCCGTGCCATGGGTGGCATCAAGACGGCCGATGAAGTTCGCCGCCATTATGAGATCCTTAGTGACGATGTCACACTCATTGAATCTGGTGGAATTCCATTCCCCAACTACAACACACAGGGAGCTTGGAACTAAGGTAACAAGGAAACTTCAGCAATTCAAACCATGCCCTAGATAGGTAACACTGTGTTATAGAACACTGATCATTTCCTTTACTGTTTTTTTAAAAATTTCCTTTACTGTTCTGCTCATTAGGTTGAATTCAGCATTAAAGCATTTGCAATATTAAAGAAACCAAATAACTTATCAATAATTGAGTTTCGGTCAGGCCACTATGCACGCAGTATCCTCCAATCTTGGTCTGTGACCAAGCTGGTTTGCAGTTTTTGCAGAGTCCCAGGAACTAGCTCTGTAGCTTGTTCCAACCGTTGGGCACCTAGAGTCACATTGTTACTTAATCGTGTGGGAGTTTAACCCTAACTAAATTATCTCCTACTCGAAAAAAAAGATCTCGTAACCCTTATACTTCCGGTTCCAGACTTCTGGGGTTGTAGCCGACATGCACTTTAGTATCTCCTTTTCAGTAGTACTTATTGTAAAAGGAACTTGTTCCGCTTGTATGTGTCTTTTGCAAAAGGCAACATGCTCTCTTGAAAGTAGAAACAGAGTAGGACCATTCGTACCCCTTGAGGAGGCACCTGTAAATATACATAATTTGAATATCACTTAGTTATAGACACTTGACAAGCCGCCTGTTTTAACAAAACTAGCAGGCATGCATATACACAAAGGTAGTACAAAATAAAAAGGAGAGCCGTGTTTCAGTGCTATTAAGATCCAAATGCAACATAAATGATTTTCTATTACCAGTACACTACAAGTATGGTCACTGTTCAGATAAACTTATGGAGTACGGATTTACTTTTTTTTTTTCAGGAGTGAAGGATGTGAAGAACCAACAGACAGGAACTACTGCTACATGAACTAGATATCTTAGCTATTGAAGGAAATGTGCTGATATGTTGTTGTTGCATTATTAAGAAGTTTGTGAATTGTGATTGCTTGGGTAAGAAATAAAAAGGAGCTTGAGAATATAGATAAGTGTGTTATGTGTAAATAGCTATAGGTTGTGAGCAAATCATCAATTATGCTATAGAAAGCAGCTGGGAACCCATCTGCCCATAGTGTGTACAGTGTACTGTGAAGTCATGGTCCCCTATGAATACTTGTACAGTGAAGAGTGATGTAAAACTCTTGTACCAGTTTGCTGATTATAAAGTTGTGCTTGGTTAAAACTTGAAAGTAATCGTGCTCACTCTTGTGAGGCATAAGATGCCAACATTTTGCAATTTAAATGCATTCCTTCTTCCTTGCTACAGAAAATGAATGTAACCAGGTGTCTAACTCAAGGTCAAGCAGGTTAGTGGCAGTGATAATTGCAGTTTTCAACCTATTATTATTAATAGTACAACACTGGGGCCGTTTATTATAAAGCCTGAATCATATACATCTGACCCCAATAATCCCATTAACCCATTGAAGTCTGAAGTAGGTCCACGAGTACATCACCCTGAATGAATTCAGATCCAAGCCACAGGAATAGTTCAATGCCTTATCCTACGACGTTGAGAAAATATATATGATATAAAGGCAGTGAGGTTCGAAACTTCGAATCTACTAACAGGCACAAGGTTTTTGCTATTCTAGCGTTTCCTAGAACGCTATCGGGGCGCGAATTTCTAAACCACCATCTAACAACACGCACGAACTTAGAAGTTAGAACGCCATATAGAATACAAGCATCGCAAGTCTGGTTGGCTCAAATACGCTATAAGCAACGACCCGCAGGGACTTACCTAGGCAAAGCTTGGCCGCGCGCGTCGCTGATGGCGGCGGCGCTGCGCTTGATCGCAGTCCCCACGCATTTGCATAGCAGGGTGCGGCCGTGCGGGTGGATCAGGAGGCGCGACCTAGCCTCGGGGCCTCCTGCCACAATTCGCAGAGGTGCGATCTCGTGCAGGGCCAGCGGCGAGGTCGCCGGTCGGCCGGCGTGTCGGCAGCCTTCATTCCCCTGTCGATTGAACTCGGCGTCGGCCAGTGCGCCCGGCACGGCCACGGCACGACCCGTGCGGGAAGAAGACTAGACGAGAGGGTTCGTTCGGCACGTACTGGGCCGAACAACTTTGCCGAATCAAAACTTCGAGCTGCTTAGGTGTCTAGGTCCAAGTAGGTTTGCTCACGTGACAAGCCCATTTTCTTTGCTAGGCCCAGGCCTGAAGATAGTTTCATTGTGCAAGGGACGGCCCAGGCGCGTGTGGATTCTGGATTGGCCTCGTGCCAGCCTTCTAGGAATTATTACACCCGACAAGCTTGAGTACTCAACATATCCATGCGTGCCAAAATCTCAATCTTCTCTCGTCGATTTTACGTCAGACTAGAAATGAAATTTTTGATTACGTGTAGCCAATATTATATAATTTTCTATGATTTTTATTTATATTTATTTACATTCAATAATTCCAATCTTATATATAAAGACTTTTTACTCAACTATACGATTTTGACAATCCCACAACATGCTGCGAGATTTGTTCTCAAATCAAATTTAAATACACAATCTTGGCTCATTGAACTTTAATTTGTACATCCACGGGCCGTGTTCCACGAGCATCGGTGACTTCCCTCCTCCCATTCCCAACGGATCACAGCCCTTGCCGGCCTGATGGTGTACCGCACGGCACACGCCCGTCATCCTCACATTGCTCGGTGCTTACTGGATGGATTAGAACATGGGGGCGGCGACTGACGACAGCGGCCGGCTTTTGCTTCAGGCGGCGAACCAGGGCGCCGGGGACCTTCGATGAGTCATGTCACGCGGCCCCGCTTCGCTCACTCGATGGCGACAAGGACGGCGACGGCGGTATAAAGCCCCCGCGGAGGATTACGTCGAAAACAGAGGATGGATGGCCCTCTAGTCCTACGATCTTGCCCGGTTGCCTACGATACACCAGCTTGGGCCACGCTTTACGTCATTACGTGGGCATATAGGCAATCATAAGTAGCGATGCACTCCAGTATTATACACCAATACTGCGTGAAACCAAGAATCCAGCGTGATCGAGTATTTAGCGTAGATCGAAGAGAACATCGTATGATTAACGCACATGTATGTACCGCACTACTTCTACTTGGTACTAAGAATAGTTGGTACACGCAGTCACGCAAGGGCAAAGCTAGTAGTAGTAAAATATACTCTAATAGGCAGGCGGCAGCGGTTGATTTAAAGGGAGATGGTTCAAACCTAGAAACGGGAAGTGCTCCAGGGGACGGGCTATCGCTATCCAAAAGATGCCGGGCCACCCAACTCATCAACATAGCACACCACACTACCACAGTACTGATGATCCTGTCTCTCTCCAGTCGAAAGGCAAAGCGAGGGAAGCGGGGGGTGGTAGGCTCCTGATAGCCTTGGATAGATATCCCCCAAACCCAACCAAAGGACACCAATCTCTAGGCTTAACTCTGGCCGTGTCAGGACAACTTTTTGAACGACGATCTCCTCGTCGGGATCCTCTGCACCCGCCACCGCACCGAAACACCAGCTCCTGCCCTGTTTTGCCTGCACGTCGTCGGCGGCATTGGGTTGTGCTAGGACAGCGCTCGTGCTTGTCCGCTTGTTTTTTCTGCCGTCTTATTTTAACTCGTGGCCACGCAATAAGCGAGCACACGAAGCACAAGGCGTACAAACCCTGTCAGATTCGAGCATTAGGCAGGCATTAGTCTGCTGCTAAATCATAGACTCACCACATGCTTGGATACTCTGCACGCCTTCATTCAGCGGCCACTATATAGGAGCACTGCTTATTAGCTGCTTATATGTACTCATAATACCCACAAACACTGCACATAAGTACTTAGGAGTAGCATAGATAAGATAGATTAACCGAGCTCCAAAGTTTTCCAGATATACGTATTACCAGGAAAGAGGAAGGGAACAGCAAACACGGGCACAGCATTGCTTTGGAGGCGGTCGTGCCGGCGCTTTGGCCGTTAAGGAGGGGTGCATACGGAAGGAATGCCCGGGGTCCACATATATGGCGCTTGCTTTCGCTTTCTCTGGCATCGCTGCCTCCTTTGACTTGGCAGGGGGAATTACCAGTAGCTGATGCAGCATTGCTGCAGTTCCAACAGTATCTTCGTCTTATCGATAAAGGGGAAAGGAAAACAACACACAGCAACACAAATAAAGGAGGAAAACCGAACCGAAGGGGAAAATAAAGAAAAGAAGCGCCCTACTAGTCCTACGACCACGACTAGCAGCAGCTGCAGCTGCTGCCAGGAGTAGGATGGCGCGTGGATGAGCATGCAGCATGCATGCCCAACCCTGCAGCAGCATGCAGATTTTGCCAATGATCATCAGGACGGGGTGGGGAGGCTAGCAGCTACTACTGGCTACAGTCCTGGGATCCGTATCGGATCCCCGTAGCTGGCGGGCCAGGGGGCGATCCTGGGTTTGCGTGCGTGGAGGTTGGTGCCAAAAGGCGGGATCTTCTATGCCTGACCGCGACTGTTCCTTGGACCGATGATCGGATTCGATTCGACGCGGCACTTTTGATGGAGTCCGGCTCTC